>CM034312.1:42871453-43170506 GCA_019925795.1 Dendrobium chrysotoxum
TACTAATGAATTACAAATGAATTGACATGTCCCAGAAGTACTTTTCCTATCCACCCTAAAGCCTATAAAATCAGAATCTGAGTATCCAATAATTTCAAAAGAAGAACTATTCCTAGGATACCAAATCCCTAAATTTTGAGTTCCCAGAAGATATCTTAAAATCCTTTTCACTACTGTCAAATGTGATTTCTTTGGATCAGCTTGAAATCTAGCACATAAGCAAACACTAAACATAATGTCTGGTCTGCTAGTAGTCAAATAAAGCAAGGATCCAATTATTCCTCTAAACTTCTTTTGATTAATAGATTTTCCCTTAGGATCCTTATCTAATAGTACTGAGAAACTCATAGGTGTAGTTACTGGTTTAGCATTATCTATTTCATACTTTTTGAGGATATCCTTAACATACTTAGATTGACAAAGAAAAGTTCCTTCCTCATTTTGCTTTATGCTAAAACTGAGAAAATAACTCAAATCACCCATCAAACTCATCTCAAATTCACTACTCATTATCTTTGAAAATTCATCACATAGAGTTTATTAGTTGATCCAAAAATAATGTCATCTACATATATTTGTATAATGAGTATTTCTTTTTCAATTCTTTTCAAAAATAGAGTGGTGTTCACACTTCCTTTAACAAATGATCCTTTTAATAAGAAAGTGCTTAACCTTTCCACACATGCTCTAGGTGCCTGTTTTAGTCCATATAATGCCTTTTTCAATTTAAAAACATGATTCGGGAATTTAGAATTTTCAAAACTGGAGGTTGCTCAACATAAACATCCTCGTCTATCACCCCATTCAAAAAGGCACTCTTAACATCCATTTGGTACAATTTAAAATCTTTAAAACAGGCAAAGGCTAACAACACTCTAATTGCTTCAAGTCTTGCTACAGGGGCAAATGTCTCCTCAAAATCAATTCCTTCAATTTGATTATACTCCTTAGCTACCAATCTAGCCTTATTTCTCACAATAGCTCCTGAATCATTTATTTTATTGTTGAACACCCACTTAGTTCCAACTACACTTTAATCTTTTGGCCTTTCAATTAGCTCCCAAACATCATTTCTCTTGAATTGATTTAACTCTTCTTACATGGACAAAATCTAAAATTCATCCAAAAGTGCTTGTTCTATATTAGTGGGTTTAATCATTGAAATAAATGCTGAATGATTTACCTCTTTCCTCAAACCATGCATAGTCCTAACTCCATCACTTGGTTCTCCTAAAATTAATTCTTTAGGATGACTTCTAACAAATTTCCATTCTCTAGGCAATTGGTTTTCTTCTTCCTTTTCAACCCTTTCTTCAATTTTTTGATCTTCAAGTTTTTGGGTTACTACCTCAACCTCATCTTCATCCAACTTAGACCCTTTACTATCATAAGATTCATCAAAAATAACATGTGTGGTCTCCTCAACTACCAATGTTCTTTTATTAAAAATTCTATAGGATTTTCCAATACTTGAATAACCTAAAAAGATTCCTTCATCAGATACAGTTTTCAAACACAGAGTAGTAAAAGGTTTAACAAAATTCAAATCTAGGATGTAAACATTATTAACTCTATCACCATTCAAAACAAAAGTTCCATTTAGACTAATAACATAACTAGCAGGCAAAAACTTTATATGATAACCCTTTTCACATAATTGACTTATACTCAACAGATTGTATTTCAAACCTTTAACCAACAGCAAATTTTCAATCACAAAGTTTCTAGAATTTCCAATTATACATGTACCTACCACTCTCCTAGTAGTATTATCTCCAAGTGTGACCTTGCCTCTATTCCTGGCTTCCAGCGTTATAAATTGATTCGTATCTCCAGTCATATGCTTTGAGCAGCTGCTATCCAGGTACCAAATACTCTCACGAGGTCTTATGTGAGAGCGTTCCTGCAAAATGATCAAACATTATTCTTGAGAACCCAAATAAGTTTGGGTTCTCCTCTTCATAATTTTAAACCAGATGTATGTATGATATGCTGTGATTTATGCACCTTAGGTCTCCATACTAAATGTGTTCTATATCTAAGTGTACAAATGTGGGATATATGTCCTAAACTACCACAAGAAAAATATTTTATTCCAGGAAAAGGATTCACCAATCTATTCATCCTGAAAATTTGCTTCTTAGACTTTAAATCAGTGATCTTGTAGTAGGATTCATGAAAATCTTCAAGTTTGGGTGGATTTCTATTTTCTCTAAGTGCTTTTAACTGAACTTTAAGATAAGCATTAGTACTTTCTAGAATCAAATTATCAATCTTCAAATCATGCTCTCTAGTATCCGATTCATCCATATAAGTTTTAAAATCATTTTCAAGTTTAGTGTGAGATGATTTTAAAAGATTATGCTATTTATTTAAATCATCAAACTCATCCAACAAGGTCATGTGGTTGTTATCAATTAATGCATAATCTTTTCTAAGGATCTCATATTCTTTCTGCAGCTCTAAATAATCCAAATTTAATTTAGCATTCAGTTTTTTCAGTTTCCTATATGCTGTATGTATGCGTTTAGAAACTTCAAACAATTCTTCATAACTTAAGTCACATACCTCTTCTTGATCTGATTGATCAATATTGTCAGCCATTAAGCACAAATTTATGACTTCCTCTTCTGGTGCAGTTTCTGAGGAATCTGAAGCTGAGTCCGCCCAAAATGCTCGTTGAAGTCTTTTTTTATCCCTTCTTTCCTTTGGTTTCTCCTCGGCCTTCTCCTTGCTAGGATTTCCCTTGAGATTGGGGCAATCTGTCTTTATGTGTCCTAGCTTCCTACACTCATAGAAAGTGACTTCATTAGAAGCCTTCACATTCTTTTGGAATATACCTTTGTTTCACTGTTGGCGTCTTCTCTGCTTCCTTTTTAGGAAACTTCTAAATTGTCTTATCATCAAGGCAATATCCTCTTCATCCTCAGGTAGTGACTGATCACATTCTGAATTGTCCACCTTCAAAGTTATATTCTTCTCCTTTCGCTTCTCACCTGCATCAATCTATCTTTGAGTCATAAATTGCTCGCAAGCAAATAGTGATCTAAGAAGATCGTCAACATAATAAATATATAAATCTTTAGATTCTATTATTGTAGTTATCTTTGCATCATATGTAGTTGGTAAACAACGAAGTATCTTGTCAACTTTTTCTGTATTAGTTAACTCCCTACCTAAAGCATGCAATGAAGTAGCTATGTGAGTAAAATGTGTGTATATGTCTGAGATTGATTCATTCAATTTCATTCGAAATAGTTCATAGTCGTGCAAGAGAATGTTCAACCTAGTTTGCTTCACTTTATTTGTACCTTCATAAGTAATGCAAAGCCTATCACAAATTTTTTTTCCTGATTTATAAGTCGAAACACGCATGTAGTCTTCTGGTTTTAAAGCACAAAAGAAACTATTCAAACACTTAGCATTCAATTGAGCTAGCTCACATTCTTCTACAGTCCATTCGGTAAAAAGTGTTTGAACTCTAATTCCTTTTATAATTCTAGTGGGTTCAGTATAACCTTCATGTACTAACATCCACATGTGATAATTAATAGAATGTAGAAATGTAGACATGCGAGTTTTTCAAAAATCAAATGGGATATTATCAAATAAAGGTGGTCTAGTGATCGAGTAACCTTCTAAAGTATTTCTATTTCAAAAATTACCCATGATTGAATTTCAAAAAGTATTTTAAACAGTGATTTTTAAAATTAGCTCTGATACCACTTGAAAGTGTGAATAGGTTGTTAGACCTATTGCTCACGTCCCTAGGCTAACTAAGAGGGGGGTGAATTGGTCCTTTTAAAAATTACTCTTAGAATTTTAGAAATTTTTTTTAAGTAAATCGTATAGTATGATTTGACTTCGTATAGTACGAACAGAGTTAATTTTTACTTCCTTTAAATCACAAAATTTCAACCAAAGAAAGAAAATAAAATGCAGAAAAAGAATAGTGCAGAAAAGTAAACAGTAAGAATAGAAAACACCAGAATTTATAGTGGTTCGGTCAAATAGAGTGATTTACTTCCTTCCTAAGTCCATACCTAGTCCTAACACCTTCAGAAGGGTCTCCAAAGATCAGACCTTTAGGATGACTCAAAGAATATCTCCAATCTCTAGACAAAGTATTTTGAGGCTCTACCCTTTCCTCAAGATTTATATTTTCAACACCATGGGTAATCTCTCCTACCTCTTCTTCTTCCTCAACTCTAGTCTCCTTAGGATCAGATTCATCAAAACACCACATGAGTTGTCTCCTCCACCACCAAAGTCCTCTTATTAAACACCCTAAAGGATTTTCCCACACTAGAATAGCCTAAGAACACTCCTTCATCAGATTGGGGTCAAATTTTTCTAAGGATGATTTCTCATTGTTTAGAATAAAAATCTTACAGCCAAAGACATGGAGGTGGGACAGGTTTAGAGTTCAACCCTTAATAATATCATAAGGTGTCATGTTCAGATTGGATCTAATATTCACCCTATTCAGCACATAACAAGCAGTGTTCACCGCTTCAGCCCAAAAGTATTTTGGAAGTGAATACTCAGCAAGCATGGCTCTAATGGCTTCTACTAAGGTCCTGTTCTTCCTTTCAGCTACCCCGTTCTGCTAAGGGGTCCTAGGAGTTAAAAAATTATGACTAATCCCATGCTCCTCACAGAAAGTTCCAAACTTCACATTTTCAAACTCTCTACCATGATCACTATGAATAGTCAAGATCTCACAACATAACTTCCTCTGAATCCAAGTGGAGAAAGACTTAAATTCATCAAATGACTCAGATTTATGTGACAGAAATTTAATCCAAGTGAACCTCAAGTAATCATCAACAATCACAAAACCATAGACTTTCCCCCCTAAGCTGGTAGTGCTAATGGGTCCAAAAGGGATCCATATGAAATACTTCTAAAGGTCTAGAGGTGCTAATGTCCTTAACAGAGTAAAAGGAGGACTAGACTTGCTTCCCTAATTGATAGGCATCACACAGGTGGTCCTTAGTGAAATTAAGCTTAGGGACACCTCTAACTAAGTCCTTTTGGGTGACTCTCCTAAGGGTTTCATATTGGCATGACATAATCTCCTGTGCCACAACCAAGACTCATCAGCAGTAGTTTTTAAGCAAATTGAAACATCAGCTTTAAAGTAACTTACATCCAGCATATAGACATTGTTGATCCTGTGTCCCTGTAAAATAATTTTATTATTTAAGCTTAAAATGCAATAATTGGGTAGGAATTTGATGTTGTATCCTTTGTCATAGAGTTGACTGATGCTCAGCAGGTTTTGTTTCAATCCATCTACAAGTAAAATATTATCAATCATGAAATTCTTTGAATCACCAATTATACCTGATCCTACCACCCTCCTGGTGGTGTTATCTCCAAGTGTAACCTTGCCTCCAGCCCTGGCCTCCAACGAAATAAACTAATTTGCATCTCCAGTCATATGTTTTAAACATCCACTGTCCAGGTATCACATGCTCTCATGAGGTCTTGTGTGAGAGCACAACTACAAAATCATCAAATGTTAGATTTAGGAACCCAAACTGGTTTGGGTTCTTTCTTATGAAAAGAAGAATGTAATGCATGTGTGCTGTGCTGTGAAACAGGCAATTTGGGCCTCCACGCCCAATGTGTACTATGGTGAACAGTACAGGTGTGAGAGATATGTCCTAACATGTCACAAGAAAAATATCTAACACTAGGAAAAGGGTTAACTAATCTACGTGGGTGATAGTGCCTCTTCTTAGGTTTATATACAACATGCTTTGATGATTTTGAAACAGATTCTTCAAAAGCTGGAGGTGTATAAAATTGTGCAAAGGTAGGAGTTGTTTTATTTTTCTCAAAAGCATAGATTTTTACACTCAAATTTTATTTTCCTTTTCCAAACTTGTAATTTCATATTTTAGATGGTGTTCAATACTATCTAAATCAGATGCATGAGTTTCTAATTCTTTAAATGCAGCTTTTAATTCAACATGTGATATTTTTAACAAATTATGCTTAACAATTAAATTAGAATGCTTTTTTTAACTCATCAAATTCATCAAGTAGTGATATATGATTACAATCAATAGTAGAGTGATCTTTAATCAAAATTTCATGCTCTTTTTGTAAATTCAGAAATTCTAGTTTCAGGCTAGCATGAGTTTTCTTAAGCTTCCTATATGATGCTTGAATTCTTTCAGACACTTCAAATAATTGATCGTAAGTAAGCTAACATACCTCTTCTTGGTTAGACCGACTAGGATGATCATCTATCATCAAACACAAGTTGGTTTCCTCCTCTTCAGCTTCAGTCTCAGAGGAGTCGAATGCAGAATCTGCCCAGAATGCCTTTTGAATTTGCTTCTTATCCTTCCTGAACTTGGGTTTCTCCTCACCATTCTCTTTGCTTGGGTGAGCTTTAAGTGTAGGATAATCAGCCTTATTGTGTCAAGGCTTTATGCATTCAAAAAAAAAGTATCAGATGAACCTTTAAAATTTTTACTGGACTTACCCTTATTCCACTTATAAAAGTTCTTATATTTCTTCCTTAGAAAGCTTTTGAATTGCCTAGTGATTAAGGCAACATCATCGCTATCAGACCCGAAAGAATTAGTGTTAGTATCGTTGGCCTTCAGCGCCACAATTTTCTCCTTCTTCTTCTCACCTGCATCAAGCTGTCTTTGGTTCACCCCTTGCTCGTAAGCAATGAGTGATGCAAGTAAGTTATCAATAGAATAATTGTTCAAATCTTTCGATTCAGTAATTACAGTTATCTCAACATCAAACGAAGAAGGCAAACATCTCAAAATCTTGTTCACTTTTTCATAGTTTGTAAGTTCTCTTCCTAAAGCATGCAAAGAAGTGATAATTTGAGTGAACCTCGTATACATTTCAAAAATAGATTCAGTAGATTTCATGCTAAAAAGTGTGTAGTCATGAAGCAATATGTTTAACCTAGACTGTTTGACTTCAGTTGTACCTTCATAAGTGATGCACAATCTAACCCAAATTTCTTTACCAGTTGTACAAGTAGAAACATGCATGTAATCCTCAGATTTTAAGGCATAGAAAAAATAGTTTAAATATTTAGCATTCAGTTGGGTTAAGTCCTGATCATCAAGAGTCTATTCAGTAAAAGACAGTTCAGTTTTAACATTATTAATCATTCTAAAAGGTGCTTCATAGCCATCCTTAACAAGCATCCATATGTGATAATCTATAGATTGAAGAAAAGTGTACATGCGAGTTTTCCAAAAATCAAAAGGTATGTTATCAAATAATGGCGGCTGTGTAATTGAATAACCTTCAGCAGTATTGCGATTATCAAAGTTAGCTATGGATCAAATTTAAATATTTTTAAACTTAATTTTTGAATCCCACTCTGATACCACTTAAAAGTTCGATAGGAATGTTAAGCCCTGATGAACTAGTTTCGAGGCTAACCAAGAGGGGGGTGAATTAGTTATTTTAAAAATTCATGAGTAATAGAAAAGATCTATTCTATAATTTACAGTAGAAATAAGTAAACACAGAAATGAAAAGATCAACCACAGATTTCACACAAGCAGATAATAACAAAAAAGTAAAGTGTAGAAAATAATCAGAAAGAGCACACCATGTTATATAGTGGTTCGATCAACTTGACCTACGTCCACTCCCCGGAGCCTCCCCTCTGGGTATTGCACTAACACAAAAGTAACTCTCCTTCTGCTCCCACAATAAGGTGGAGAAGCCTGTACAAAACTCCTTTCCACCAACCCTGTGAGGCAGAGAACCTGAACTCCTTTTGCTTCCTTCGGAAGGAGGCAGAGAACCCAGACTCCTTTTGCTTCCTCCTGAAGCAGGAACAGAACCTGAACTCCTTTCACTTCCTCCTGAAGTGGGCAGAGAAACCGGATCATCTTACGAACGATCCTCCCACAGAAAATACTAGCAAGATGAGAGACGACGAACGAAGAAAATGTCTCTGATCCTTGCTTGGAGCAACTTTTATGAATCCCTCAAAAACTCCCCCTCACAAGATCCTCTCTCTCACTCTCTCCCTCTCTCTCTTTCTCAAGGTTTCTCTGGAAAGGAAAGTGGCAAAAGAATTTTCTTGTTGGAAGAAAAAGTTCTTTTATAGGAGGGCTCAAATTTTACCCTAAATCTCAACTGATAGGCCAATATCATCCAGGACGATTGTCGGATCGTCCTGTACGATCAGTTCAAAATCACATGTATCAGCCTGGACGATCTGGTTCCTCTGGACGATTAGTAGACAAAAGTTGTTCGGATTATCTCGTACGATTTTGCGATCGTCCGGGACGATTAGTGTAAATCAGGAATTTCATCCAGAAGATCGCTCTGGTCGTCCAGGGGAACTTGTGCTGGATGATCTTAAAATGACTTGATCGTCCAGGCCTATATATCTATCGTCCTGTACAATTACTTCAAAAAGTATCAAAATCGTCCGATTCATAGCTCTGGACGTACAGGTCATAACATGTTAGATGATTTCAGAATGACTTGATCATCCATGATGATATGGGTATCGTCCCGTATGATTATTTCAAAATCGAGAATATCATCCTGCACACAGCTCTGGATGTATAGGTAATAGGCGCTAGACAGTCAGGATTTTTAACACATCATCCCGTACGATCCTTCGATCGTCCAAGACGATATGATCGAATCAATCAGACCTTAATTTCTTTCCTTAATCACTAGACTAATTTAGGTATGATTGTAATGGATCGTCCAAGATGATACACGTATCGTCCGGGCGATAAAACCAAATCTCTAAAAATAAAAACTTGCCTAAGTTGATCTAGCGGCTGAGAATTTCTGATTTCAGCCTATCATCCGGTACGATATTAGGATCATCCAAGATGATCAACTTAATCAAATTGACTTAACATGATCGTCCTAATTAGGGTTTATGTTTTCACTGTATCGTCAAGGACGATGTGAATATCGTCCGGGATGATCTGAATAAAAATTGAACAGAAACTCTAATTCACTCAAGCTCTCCCCCTGAGTGTGTATGTGCAAGTTTACTTAGCTAGGGGATCAGTTACATAGAATTTGACTCAATAAAGATGAAAATAGTACATTGGACCTATATTTCAAAACAGACTGACTTGATCTTGGACTGGCTTGAACTTACAATTAATCCTGCGTACCTGAAAGATTAAACAGGCAACCAGAAATAGAAATATTTGCTATCATCAAATTCGTAACCCTTAAAACCAGATTCACAACAAAAAGACATGATTGTTCACTAAATAACTGATACACGCCAGCGAGCACCCGTGGTGGTGCAAATGCTTCAGCACCTAAGTGCTAGTTCACTTTAAGGGCATTGCGACTCCATTATTTCAAGTATCGCAGCACCATATACTTTTTTATATTTTTTTGTAAATAGTTATGATGTTATGTTTGTAATTGAATTCAATTTCTTATATAAAATTCAATACTTTTCAGAGTACTTCTTTAGTTCCCACTTAAAGTAAAATTTACGGGAGGCTTGGGAAGTATAAAATATAATCATTTGGATTATTTAGCCTATATTTAAGGGAGAAGGAGTTTATAGTTGATCCTTCTTGGTGATATCACTCTCTTATATTTTCATTATTTTATGAGTTTAATGAAAATGAATTTACTTGTTATTCATTCTATGTCTAACTAATTCATTTATTTTGGATTAATGATGCAAAGTGCATATTGAGTACTAATGAAGACTCTTGTTCTATAACTATTAAAAGATATTTTCAATATTATCCTGTTCTTTATTTAATGTACATAGTGGCCATATATGCAGTTAAAATATAGTGTGATGTATAGCCTCAACGGAGGAATGTAAGAATAACCAGAAATATTGCAATATGATATTTTCATTCTTAGACATAAGATGTAAAACATTCTAGGTTCTTTAGGAGATACTTTAACTATAGGAGGTCATTAAATATCCTTTTCACCCTTACAAGATCAACAAAAATGTAGAGATGCGTATGCTCCAAATCACATCCATAATTACGAGTCTCATTAGAAAATATATGAAATGTACACTCATTAATACAAAATACTTTAATTAAAGAATATATCTAATATTTTTAATGTTTTATTCAATAATAAAATCTCTATAATTATCTTTTTTTAGTAGGATAATTATTATAATTAGAGTTAACAATAGTAGTTTGTTGTAAAAAATCAAACTTTCTCATAGGTTTAACACTCTACTCTATCACTTTATTACTTGATTCGGCACATATATTTGCATGTATTAAGTGGGTTTTGTTATTTTTATATCAAAGAAAACCAAAACTTTATTTAGGGGTAATAGAGCACTGGATTTTTATACAATTCAAAAGTTCACTCTATAGCTCTCATCAATTTTTGTTAAGTTTTCATTGCGGTGCTGAAGGTGTGGCATGACGATGCTAGATAGATTTTGAGAGTTCTAGTGGTGCTTTTGTTGTGTTGTATCACTGATTCTATTTTTTTAGTTTTTTATAACTTTTTGCACAAAAATACAGGGATTACAAGCACAAAATAGCATAATCATAGGCAAACAAAATAACAAACTTTTTTTTATCAGTTATTGATTGATGAAGGGGAATTTTTAAGCACAAAATAGCATAATCATAGTCTCATTAGCATGTTTTATACAAAAGAGTAAAGGTGAATTTACATACATACCACTATGTACTGGGTATATTACATATATAACACCTAAAACTCTAATATTTCATTTATACCACCCAAAATGAATATTAACCTCAAATCTACCATGCTGTCTCTCCCCGGATCACTCCATTTCCTTCCCAATCTCTTGTCATTGCATGCTAAAATCCCTTTTCCTGCAAACTCATCTCTTCGCACACTCTTCCCTCGATCTCCGTTCAACAAAAAAAAAAAATAGTAAGTTCTGTCACTGTGAAATTCCTCTTCCTGATTATTGTTCCCCATCATTGTTCCCGGTCGCTCTTCCCTTGCTTATAGCGGCCTGCAAACTATGATCTTTTTTTCATTCTGTTGTTTAAAGATGAATTGTTTTATCTGTATGCTGAAATCCCTATTCCTGATCGCTCTTCCGGATCATTATTTTGTTTTCAAATCTAAACCTATAAATGAGAAAGATAGTAAGAATGCATTAATATTTCATATGTAAGAATATTCTTAGTTTTGAAAAAGGTTAATATTTAGTTTTATGAGAAAACATTTGAAGGAATTTGTTGTTCATATGCTACATTTGGATGCTAATTTTGCTTTGAACATTTCAGGTATACTTTTAGAGATTTGGGTTGAAATCATTTCACTTATTTCCATTTTTTATGACAAAAGATCGTTCATTTACTAAAAGGACATCAATATGACATTTTTTTAGCACTAAAAAATCCATTTAAATGTCTTCATATAAATTTTGAGCTAACTTTTTTATCTTGGAAATTACTGATCTATGTAGGTTTAGGGTGACAAAGGAGTATGTGATTTATGCGGAGGAGGAAAAGAGAATATTTTTGTTGCATTTAAATTTGGAGGTTTTTGGGTTGGCACCAAGGACCAATCTTTACACATAAAGCGGAGGTTGGTAAAATACATCCATGGCTTAAGGGACATCAATATAATATGCATTATCACATATGCAAAACATCACTCAAGGAATATAAATTTATTAATTATAATGTTGACATTAGTGAGTTATTTAAACAATCAAATGAAATTTTACATGTTGAGATAGTTGACACTACAAGAAACAGATGGAGATGAACCTAATTCATACCTTATGGGGATTGTGAGTACTGAACATATGGTAGAACATTCTAACCCATAACGATGGTAATTCAAGTGTTCGTATGTCAAGTGTTATCGATATAGCTCTTTGCACATTTTTTAGTGATGCAATGAGCTTCAAGAATGCTCTCTGATTAGTTGCCATTATGGAGAACTTTGGGGTTAAAATAAAATCCAGTGATAAGAAACATGTTATTGTGACATGTTCTCATCCAAGTTGTCAATGGAGAATATAGGCTTTCATATGTGAAGACACTCAATCTTTTCAAGTTAGGAGAGTGGATGGAGTGCACACATGCCTTGCTGTGAATTGTGCATGGAATAAAATTGCCACATCTGCATGGGTTGCCAATGATATTCAGGAGATGGGGAAAAAGTACACAGACATCCCACCAAAAAAAATTAATAGTAGTATAGAAAAGGAGTATGTTTTATCATTACCTTATACAAAGCTTTGGAGGGCAAGGGAGCAAGCCGGTGATACAACATTTTGCTCAGTAGATGATAACTATAAGTGGGTTCCAATATTATAAGCATAATTAGTTGAAAGAAATCCAGTCTCACATATCACATATACCTATGATATTATCGATAATACATTTTAGATATTTTATGTCAGTTTCAAGGTGTGTGCTGATGGATTCCTTGTTGCTTGTAGACCTCTTATCAGTTTGGATGCATGCTACCTAAAATATAAGCACCTAGGTGTGCTTTTATCGGAAAACTTGCTTGATGGTAATAATGGTTTATTTATGTTAGCACACGCTGTTGTAGAGACCGAATTGAAGCATGCATGGTCATGGTTTCTTCAAAACTTGAGAGAGATCATTGGTACAAACATTTATCCTCTTGCTTTCATATTAGATATGGAGAAAGATTTAGAAGAGGCTGTTAAAGAAGTATACCCCTAAGTTGAGCACAGAGCGCATATTCATTATCTATAGAAGAATCTCAAAAAATATTTTCATTGCAAAGATGGACAAAAACTCCAACGATTAGTTTAGGCAGCTGCTAATGCCTACACCACCATAGAGTATATTGAGAAGCTTACTGAACTGAGTGACTTTAGCACTATTGTTCACTCATACTTGATATCGACATTACAAGTGCTCAAGAAGTCAATTCATGCTTGGGATATTTCGTTCTGGCAATATAAATAATTTTGTTGAATCATTAAATTCATGGATCGCTAATGCTAGAAATAAACCCATGTTGGACCTAATCAATGTGATTCGAGGTAAACTTATGGAGCAGAGAGTTGTATGAAAGATGACTGTATAACATGGCAACGAGAATTAGTCCCAAATATAGAAGATTACATAAGAGAAATCATAACAAGAAAAGATCATCTACTAGTTCACTAATCTAGTATTTTCATGACTGAGGTAGAGGGCCTCCGTTAAAGACATGTTCTCACTGTTGAAAGAAGAGAATGCACATGTAGGGTGTGGCAGTTAACTTGACTCCCTTGCATTCATGCTGTGGCTTTCATTGGTATGAAGGAGCACCCATTGTGGCATATGTACGTTGATGATTACTACTATGTGGGCAGGTAACATTCACCCATACTTGCATATGCACTATTATTTTCATTTAACATATACTAACTTGAGGTTGACAATTGAAATAGGTATAGACATGGATACGATGGACCAATTGCCACGTTACCTAGGAAGGAGCAATGACGAGTTGTAGAGGATGATGTGCAAATTGGAGTGCCGAATACATCCATACCAAGAAAAAGAAGACTGCTATCTTACGAAATCACAGCTTATGATAATAATAGTATTTCACTTCTTTTTATTAGCTAAACTTTCGTTATCATCTACTGTCATCATTCCACAAAGTCAGTTAAGATATAAGACAAATACATGTGTTTTGGCTCGAGAGCTAAACATCTGCATTTTTTTTTCATTCCACAAAGTCAGTAAAGATACAACACATTCCTTAAATTTAGTAAAGATACAATAAAAAATACATTAGGTTTGATCAATAACAAAATACAAAAACAAAATGCGTCGAGGTATACAACACTAAATCAACATTTAAACCTAATTCGGCACAACACATTACTACATAAAAAAGATGCTAACATTAGTATCAATAACAACACCTGCAACAACAACTTTTAGCAGGTAGATGACCAAGTCAAGTTTCCTAGAAATCCTTGCCTCAATGCCTTTTAATTCATTATCCGTGGTATAAGATGGCTCTTCTACTTCATCTATCCACTTAAAGTAATTGCAATCATTATCTATTTGATTATGAATACAACAACAACAACATCATCATCATCAAGCCTTTATCCCACTACGTGGGGTCGGCTACATCAATCCTTTTTCTCCATTGTGTTCTGTTAAAAGTCAAATTCTCGTTTAAATCTAATAAAGAAAGATCATTTCTAATATTTTCTAACTAAGTCTTTTTAGGTCAACCTCTACCTTTCTTAATATAAGTCAAATCTAATACCTCTACATTTCTAACTGGGTCATCGAAAGGCCGCCGTTTTATGTGACCAAACCATCTAAGGCGACTCTCTCTAATCTTATCTTCCACTAGAGCTACTCAAACCTTTTCATGTATTTGCTCATTTCATATCCTATCTCTAAGGGTAAAGACACTCATCCACCTGAGCATCCTCATCTCTGTAACACTTAACTTAGTATCATGCTTCTCTTTTAATGGCCAACATTTGGCACCATAAAACATTGCAGGTCTCATCACCATCTCACAGAATTTTGCCTTAAGTTTGAGGGGGACTTTTCTATCACACAACAAGCCTGATGCAGTCCTCCACTTCAACCATCCAACTTGAATTTTGCTGATAATATCCCCATCTATTTCACCATCACTCTGAACAATAGATCCAAGATATATAAAGCATGTACTCTTATTAATGACTTGATCGCCTAAAGTCACAACCCCCTCACTAGGTCTATTACTACTATAATTACACTCCATATATTCTGTTTTAGATCTACTCAAGCGAAAACCTTTAAACTCTAAGGTTGACCTCCATAGTTTAAGTTTACCTTAAACTCCCTCTCTAGTCTGATCAATAAGAAGAATATCATTAGCAAAAAGCATACACCAAGGTACATCCTCTTACAAATGTCCAGTGAGAACATCCATGACTAAAGCAAAAAGATATGGAATTAAGGCTGTTCCTTGATGTAATCCAACCGAAATAGGGAAGTACTTGGTCAAACCACCGTATGTTTGAACACAAGTAATAGCTCCTGCATACATATCTTTAATGATTTGAAGATAAGCGTAATTAACTCCTTTCTTTTCAAGAACTCTCCATAGCACTTCTCTGGGAATTTTATCATATGCTTTTTCTAAATCAATAAATATCATATGTAGATCCTCCTTATTCTCTATATATTTCTCCATCAAACCTCTTAATAAATGTATGGCTTCCATAGTAGACCTACCCGGCATGAATCCAAATTGATTTTGAGAAATGTTAGTCTTCCGTCGCAACCTACGCTCCATAACTCGCTCCCATAGTTTTAAAGTATGAGACATTAACTTAATTCCTCTATAATTAGCACGATCTTGTGCATCATCTTTATTCTTAAAAATAGGAATTAACACACTCATTGTCCACTCATCTGACATCTTTTTGTCTTCAAAATAATATTAAAAAGTTTAGTATGCCAAGAAATTCTTTCATCTCCTAAGCATTTCCACACCCCTAATGGAATATCATCAGGTCCAACAGCTTCTCCACCCTTCATTTTCTTTAAAGCCTCACTAACTTTGATGCTACTATTACGCAGAAAAAAATAGAAATATTTATTTTTATTTAGGATACTAAGGTCACTGCAGTCAATCGTATTTTCACATTCTTCATTAGGAGCTTTTCCCTTTGATACTCCAAGCACATCTTTTGCAATATTCTTAATATCACTAGCCACTTTTTCCCATATAACATTAACATCCTCATGCACAGATAAAATCTTAAGATATAAAATCTTACTCTCAAAATTATTTTGTTAATATTCTTTAAATACCCTAATCTAATCCTAAAATATCATTTTACTTTATTTTTATTTTCTGCCCCTTTATCTTAAAGTCCAAAACTAATAATCGATGTTAGGTACATAATTTTTTACTCGAAATAACTTTACAATCTTTGAAATCCAAATAATCTAATTTTCTTATAAGAAAAAAATCAATCTGAGTTATAGTATATCCATTTTTATAAGTGATGAGATGCTCATTCCTTTTCTTAAATAAGATATTAGCAATTAAAAAAGCATAAGCTAAATAAAAATCTATTATGATCTTACCACCTTCATTTGTTGTTCCAAACTCATGGCCACCATGAATGCTTTTAAAATCATCTACCTCTCTACCAACATGTCCATTTAAATCTCTTCCAATAAAAACTCTATCTTCAAGAGGTATCTTTTGTATTAATTTTTCTAAGTCATTCCAAAATTTTAATTTTGAACCCATATCCAAACTTACTTGAGGAGCATAAAACTTATAATATTAACAATCTTAGCATCAACAATAATCCTTAAAGCTATAATTATATCTCCAATTCTATTAGTTTTTATCACATTATCCTTCAAACTCTTACATATAATCACACCTACATCATTTCTAGTACGACTTCTATCCGAATACCAAAGTTTAAATCCTAAACTATCAATCTCCTTAGCCTTCTCTCCAACCCATTTAGTTTCCTTAATGTATAGTATATTTATCTTCTTATGAATCATAATATCTATTAATTCTATTAATTTTCATGTAAGGGAACCTATATTCCAAGTTCCTATTCTAATTTTAGTTTCATGAACTAACTTCTTTGCTCACATCCGTCCTTAATGTGGGAACTCTCGCCTATTTAACACTGCACCCGAGCGCCGGTTCAGCGGTCTTTGCACACTTGTCACTGTATTCAGGCCATTTCGCGCGTCGCTTCCAGAGCACGCCCTAGCATTAACATAATTTCTTAAAAGATTCATGTCAGTTTTATTCGAAAAGGTTTTATGCTGGCTGTCAACTACCTAATGCAACCCTCCACTTTTCTCATCCAGGACTTGGGACTTGGCAACGGCAGTGTTGTTTGATTATGAATGCATCTATAAAATTGTCTTCTTTTTTTAGGACCTTTGTGGCAAGTATACATCACACAATTCATGTGATAGTGACAATAAACTTAAGAATTTTGGCGTTTGTCTTTTGGAATAGATAAGTTAGCTGAACTCATTTTAAACGGTACAAAATCTGTCAAAGTAGTTGTCAAATTAGCACATTTTTGATAAAAAATAACGAAATCATTTCAAACGGCACATATTTGCGTATATTAAATCTACTGAGAACATATAAAATTGTCTCGATTTTGAGTATAAAAGATGAACAACTGTTTAGTATATTAAAGCACAAAAGCCACAGATTTTGGTTTGAGCAGTAATTTGCACACATTTTGGTTTCAAAACCTAAACTCGTTTGAAACAACACATATTTTGAAACAAAAAATGCCATCGTGACAATGCAGCAAATTTATATAGAATATCATGACAACTAGAAAAGAGCGAGACAAACAAGTTAACATCTAGCGTCAGAGTGCGAAATCATAGGAACAATCTAGCTCGAGGGGTAGGGATCTTAGCAGGAGTTCTCCGACCATGATTTTCCTTGCAGGGAGCACAGACGTAGGAGATGTCCAACCGCGATAGAGGAGGAGAGCTTGCGAGGAATAAAGGACTTCACGGAAGAGGGGTTTTAATGGAAAGAAACGGAGTGAGCTATTGGAGAGATGGTGTGGTAGATTTGAGGTTAACATTTATTTTGGGTGGCAAAAATGAAATATTAAAATTTTATGTATTAGATATGTGATATACCTATTAGGCTATTATACAGTGATATGCAGGTAAATCCCCAAAAGTAAAATGTTTAGACCTGTTGGCATCGGCGCTCGCACAGCCACGCTTCCTTGGATCCTCCTTTTCCGAGGCCCTAGCAGAGAAAATCTTTCCAGGGGCCATATGCTTCGTCGGGCCTTTACTCGAGCAAGCGCATTTACAGGCCTCCGAACATGACCGAGGAGAACAGACTTTCGAAGCCTAAGGTGTATCGTCGTGTCTTTCAACCTAACCCGTTTTCTTTCCCTCCTAATTTTTTAAGCTCAAATTCCATTTATTGGTCGTGCAGGAATCGTATCCCTTCTTTGCTATTACGAATGCTGACCTGCCTGGGCCAAGTTTTGGCTTCTTCGGGGCACCTCCACCCCCGCCTCCGCCTCTGCCTTCATGTGTCGAAGTATCTCTCTTTGAGGTCATTTTGTGTTTCCTTAATACTTCCCATCTTCAATATCTTAGAAGTATAGAGACTTGAAGCTCGTTTTTTTTTTCTTTTTTAAAATTTTATTTGCATTTTCCTAGTAGCCGGAAGATGTACCCATTAAATCACATACAGAGGCCATTGTTGTCGGTGATGGGGATCGTAAGTTTACCCTTCTTAAGGTTAGTTTGTGTTTCAACATTTTGGGTAAGAAATTGCATACTTTGGTTAGATATACACCATGGAATTCCTGTTTTTTATCATCTTTTTTGGTATCTGCCAGGGAAGAGTTAGTACTTCTGATGTGTTTGGGGTTTCGAACTCTGATCTAGTACCAGGGAAGTACGAAGGTGAACGCTACCTTTTTATTGATAGATTTTCCTGCCATATCTGAGCTAACTGATTTCGGAAGCATATGAAGTTAGTCTTTTATGCAACATAAAATTGGCTTTTTTTTTTTGTATCGGTTTGATTTTAGGAGGTTTGAAACTGTGGGAAGGTTCAATTGATTTGGTGAGGACACTGCATGCTGAGATTGAAGAAGGGAGATTAACTGTTGAAGGCAAAAGGGTTTTAGAGGTGAGCTTCTTTTTCTTGAGCTCTGTTGTGATTAACTTGTTCTATGACGATCATAGTTAAAATAAAAATAATGATGCTTCCGACCATTATATGTATTTTCTCAACTGTCTCCCGGAGCATGCAATAAGTTTAACTTTGTGTGGTAACTTGACATGGAAGGCCAAGGAGTATTGCTGTTTTTATAATGCTATATTCTTAAAAATTGTTTTGTGTTAAAATTTGTGATGCCCTCCTTGGTAAATTTACCTACATGGGCTTGGTTTGAAATATATGTCATTTGTATTGTAGACTCGCATACGTTTTTTCAAGTATTTAATAGGTAGGTAGTCGACGGGTCCTTACAAATGGAATCATAAAGTGTGAGTCCACAGGGAGCTCACCCCAAGACCATAAGACCTAACACAGCAGTGGATTCTAAAGGGAATCTCACCTCATGAATAAAACTAAGAGTTATCGTGGATTTCTCAAGGATCCTTGTGGATCACTCCATCTGCCGCTCATTGCTATTCGTGATGGAGTGCCGCCAACTATGCTCATCATCTCAGCTATTGCAGGGCATCCATTCAAGAGGGTTCCAACTCTCCCTTTATTATCAGTCGACCATTGAATCTGTACCATTATAAAATCTGCAACCTCGAATTCTTTAACTCATTTCTTAAGATCCGTATTAAGTTTATAATTAGCATTGCCTTGTTCAATCTTTTTATTAATTTTCTTGTGCAATTCCCGGAGATGCGATGCAAATGCAGATGCAGATGCAGACTCAGATGTTCTAATCCTAGGACACATAGGAATCAAGTCTATAGGTTGCCTAGGTTGGTACCCGTTCACAATTGCAGCAGGGCTTAGGCCCGTGGTCCGATTAATAGAGTTGTTATATGCGAATTCAACCATCGGGAGTTTGAAGTCCCAATCTCGAACGTATTCACTTACCTAAGTTCTTAAGAGGTTGCCTAAGCTCCTATTAACGACCTCTATTTGACCATTAGTTTGTGAATGAAAGGCGGTGAAAAATTGGAGTTTGGCTCCCATCATATGCCATAAGCTCTTCCAAAAATAACTAATAAATTTGACGTCCCGATCTGACACTATAGTTTTAGGCATGCCATGCAAAAGTCTTGGAATAAGGAAGGAAATGGGCCATCTTGGAGAAACGGTCAACAACAACGCAGATTGAGTCATGTTTCCTAAATGTTTTTGGTAGCCCAGGATGAAATCCATGCTTACGTCTTGCCATGGGCAATTGGGGACAGAGAGGGGTGTGTAGAGACTCGTGTTTTATTTTCGTTGTTTGGCCAACGGACAAGTATGACACCTTTTAGCCAATTAAGGCTAGGCCAGTAAAAATGATGTTCCACGGAGCCAATGGTTTTTGTTTGGCCAAAATGCTTGGCTAGACCTCCCGCATGTAATTCCCACACGAGGAATTCCCATAGGGAAGTGCTAGGGATGCATAGCTTCTCGGATTTGAACATATATCCATCTTCAAGAAAAATGTCATTAATTATTCGTTCGCCCCCAGTCATCAGAAGGGAATATGTTTCTTTAAAATCAGGGCAATCCTTATAATCATCCATGCTCGAACCTAATTACTTCGGCCTTTACTTCTCAGGTTATCATCATACGACGACTTAATGCGTCTGCCGGTTTATTTTCTAAACCCGCCTTGTGTCTGATCGTATAGGTATACTCTTGCAAAAATTTGACCCAACGACCTTGTCGGGTATTGAGTTTCTTTTGTGAGTTTATCTAATGCAAGGCCTCATGATCAGAGAAAATAACAAACTCTTGCAGGAGCAAATAATGCCTCCAATATCAAAGGGATTGAATGATGACATAAAATTCCTTATCATACGTGGAGTATCGCTGTCTAATATCATTCAATTTCTCGCTAAAGTAGGCCACGGGATATCCTTCTTGGGAAAGGACCCCCCACCAATACCTACGCTAGATGTGTCGCAAGTTACTTCAAAGACTTTAAAAAAATCAGGTAGATTCATGACAGAGGCTTCTACCATTCTCTTCTTGATTTCGTCAAAAGCCTTAGAAGCGGGTATGGTCCAATGAAATTCGCCCTTCTCTAGACAATCAGTTTTTGGGGCAACTATGGTGCTGAAATTTTTAATAAACCTCCGATTGAATTTGACCAATCTATGAAAACTCCGAACACCTCTAATATTCTTAGGCTCAAGCCACTCGTTAATTGCACGCACCTTTTTAGGATCAAGAGATATTCCTAGGAAGGTGTTATGCACAAGCCGACCCAGGAAGGGCCGGCTGGACCGGTCCTGGTCTATGCCAGGCGGAGGAAGCAGCAGGGAGGGGGACGGGGAGGGGGTGGAACTCCTGTGGGCCCCATAATGGGCTTAATGCAAGTTTTGGAGGGGAAATTTTGAATGTAAGGGCTGTTTAGGTATTTTGTAATTCTTCGTTGTTGTTAATTAGGAGAATAGGAGGGAATTAGAGGGATCTTGAATTTGAATGTAATTTGAGATCTAGGGTTTGTGTTCTTGGGCTCTTGGCGTTGCCGGAGATTTGGAGAGTTTATCTTCCTCTCGAATTGAAGCTTATTGTATCGTTTGCTGTTTTTATCCTTCTACTAGTGGAATATAAGTCTTTGCTTGATTTCCTACAAGATTTCTCTCAGATTTCCTCTGTTTTTCTACTTTTGGACTGTTTTCCTGCTGTAAACAGCAATTTCCTTACTGTTGGTCCTTTAATTTGGGCTAGTATTACTTGCAATCAAGTACTTCCTATCAAATTGGTATCAGAGCATTGTCTTGGGACCATCGGCGGCTGGAATCTTGAAATTTCAGTGGATTATTTGGGCATCCAGAAGTTCTCTTGAGTTTCATGGGATGAAAGATGGCCGGGAGGAAGGTTAAAGTCTTGGAAGACGAATTTAGTCAATTAAAATCATATTTGGAGGGAAAATTTTTTGATTTTCAAAATTAAATCACCTCCAACAATGAATGATTAGAAGAGAAGTTCAATGTTATAGAAGAGATGATGAAATTACTCGAAATGAAGACCAATCCGGCGCATCGGAAGTAAGAGAGACCATCGACGGCCATGGCGTTGGAGGAAATCCGAACCCATTTTGGGGGAGGAAAAATCCGGATTCTTCAGGTTCTCCTCGTTTGTGAAGATGAGGAAGACGAAGAGGGAGGTGGGAGCAGGTCAGAAGTGGAGGAGGAGGAGAAGTTGCATCTGGATGTGGCAGAAGTCTCTCTGAACACGTAGTGGGATTCACTTCGAGTCACACTATGAAAGTGAAAGGGGTGATAGCTGACCGCGAGGTGGTGGTGTTGATACATAGTGGGGCAACCCACAATTTCATTTCCACCTAGATTGTTGAGCTGATGGGGATGGAGTTAGTGGATACAGGAGGCTATGAGGTGATGATGGGCACAAGAAAGGTGAAAATGGGTAGGAGAGTGTGTAGAGGGATAGTACTGAAGATTCAGGGGATCCAGGTGAAGGACTTCCTTTCCTTGGAATTGGGGATTACTGATGTCATCCTAGGGATGAAGTGACTGCAGACTTTGGGGGAGACTAAGATCAATTGGGGTACACTGAGGATGGAACTGGTGATGGGGGGAACAAGGAGGGTGATTCAAGGTGATGCTGGGCTGACTAAAGTTGGGGTTTCTCTCAAATCCCTAATCAGGACCATTCAGGAGGAGGGAGGAGGCTACTTGGTGGAGTTGCACTGCCTGGAAGGGGTCAGACTAGAGGAAGAAGGCAATGTTCCCTTGTTAATACAGCCGCTCATACACCAGTTCAGCGAGGTTTTTCAACTACCATAGGGTTTACCACCTCAGAGGGAGTTGGAGCACGCCATTACCTTGAAGGAAGGGGAGACACCGATCAGCGTTCGCCCTTACCGCTATCCACAGATTCAGAAAGATGAGATTGAGAAGTTGATCCGGGAGATAATGGAGGCGAGGATCATCAGACCGAGTGTTAGCCCTTTTTCTAGTCCAGTCCTCCTGGTCAAGAAAAGGATGGGAGTTGGATATTCTGTGTAGATTATAGGGCTTTGAATAAAGGCACTGTACCAGACAAGTTCTCAATTTTGGTGATTGATGAGCTATTGGACGAGCTACATGGGGCCGTGATGTTTTTCAAGCTGGACTTAAAATCGGGCTACCACCATATCAGAATGAGGGAGTCAGATGTTCCGAAGACAGCTTTCAGGATACATGAAGGGCATTATGAGTTTCTGGTAATGCCCTTTGGATTGACTAACGTTCCTGCTACTTTTAAGTCTTTGATGAACAGGGTATTCAAACAGTACCTCAGAAAGTTTGTCCTGGTCTTTTTTGATGACATTCTGGTGTACAGCAAGACTGGGGAGGAGCATTTGGAACACCTGAGGGGGGTCTTGGGAGTACTTCAGGAGCATCAGTTGAAAGCCAACTTAAAGAAATACAGCTTTGCATAGTCCAGTGTGGAGTACTTGGGGCATTTGGTATCCCAAGAAGGAGTGGCGGCGGACTAAACCAAAATAGAAGCCGTGGCCTAGGAATATCAGGGAGTTGAGGGGTTTCCTAGGGTTGACTGGCTACTACAGGAGGTTTGTGAAGGGGTACAATACCATTGTGTGACCTTTGACTGAGCAGCTGAAGAAAGACAATTTTTCCTGGGGAGAGGCAGCAACTCAGGCATTCGAGAAGTTAAAGGAAGTCATGACCACAGTTCATGTTCTAGCTCTTCCAGACTTCAGCCAGATCTTCATAGTCGAAATAGATGCATCAGGATATGGGTTGAGGGCAGTGTTGATGTAGAACCACAAGCCTATAGCATACTTCAGTCAAGTGCTATCAACTAGGGCAAGACTGAAGTCAGTGTACGAGAGGGAGCTGATGGCCATTATCTTGGCTATTCATAAGTGGCACCCCTATCTTTTGGGACGACACTTCATAGTCCGGACTGATCAGAGAAGCTTGAAGTACCTTTTGGAGCAGAGGATGGTTACCGAGGAGCATTAGCAGTGGCTATACAAACTTTTGGGCTATGACTTCGAGATCCAGTATAGGCCAGGTTTGGAAAATAAAGCAGCGGATGCTTTATCCAAATGTGTGGGGGAACTCCAGGAATTAGCTGTGGCAGTACCACTAATGGTAGCTTGGGGGGCCATAAAGGAAGAGAGCACGCTGAATGACGAGTTGAGAAAGATCAGGGAGGATCTGAGGAAATACAAGGGTAGCCATCCTGGTTACTATATTGAGGGGGAGAGATTACTGTATCAGGGAAGGTTTGTGATGCCACGAACCCCCATACATATCCCTCACTTGTTGCAGGAGTTCCACGGCAGTGCTGTTGGAGGTCATTCAGGAATTCAGAAGACATATAGGAGACTGGCATCTGAGCTTTACTGGAAGGGAATGCACAAGGATGTGGTGGAGATGGTGGCCAGGTGTGAGTGTGTCAGAGAAAAAAATATATGGCGATGGCTCCTGGAGGATTGCTACAATCATTGGCACTTCCAAACAGAGTTTGGGAGAAAGTGTCCATAGATTTCATCGACGGGTTATCACGGTCAGAAGGATTCACTGTCATCCTGGTGGTGGTTGACCGACTTAGTAAGTATGCATGTTTCATCCTATTGCGACATCCCTGCACCGCCGTGTTAGTGGCAGCAGCTTTTATCAGGGAGGTTGTTAGACTGTATGGGATTCCTGAATCGATAGTATCGGATTGAAACAAGGTGTTCCTCAGTCAGTTTTGGAGGGAGCTGTTCAGATCGCAGGGCATTGTCCTCAAGAGAAGCACTGCCTACCATCTATAGACAGATAGGCAGACGGAGGTGGTAAACCGAAGTCTGGAGACCTATTTGATGTGTTTTGTTTCTAAAACTCCACGGATGTGGGCAAAGTGGCTGCCTTGGGTTGAGTATTGGTACAATACCTCGTACCATTCCGCTTCCCAGATGACCCCATTCAAAGTGCTACATGGAAGGGACCCTCCACACCTAGTACACTATGGGAGAGGTAGTACACCAGTATCGTCAGTTGAGCAGTACCTAGAGGAAAGGGACAAGGTGCTAGAAGAACTGAAGAAACATCTGATGAGGGCACAACAGATCATGAAGAAGCAGGCGGACTCACACATGAGGGACATGCAATTTGAGGTGGGCGAGAAGGTGTTCCTGAAACTATGATTCTACAGACAGAGGACAGTGGCTAGAAGGAGGAATGAGAAATTGGCACCGAGGTACTTTGGCCCTAATGAAGTTTTGAACAGGATTGGAGCAGTGGGATACAGATTGAAGTTACCCCCCTCAGCCCCTAGACAGCCAGTGTTCCATGTGTCTCAGCTAAGGAGAGCCATAGGGGAGCATGCAGCGAGTGCAGAACTATCGGTTATTATGACAGAGGATTTATAAGTGGTTTTAGAACCACTAGAGCTTGCAGGAGTCCGATCAGATAAAAAGGGCAACAAAGAAGTGCTGACCAAATGGAGAGGCCTCCCTGATTTCGATGCTACTTGGGAGCCATTTGAAAGAGTGAAAGAGCAATTTCCTTTTTTTCACCTTGAGGACAAGGTGAGTTTTGGGAGGGGAGTAATGTTATGCACACGCCGGCCCAGGAGGGGCTTGCTGGAGTCTGGACCGGTCCTGGTCTATGCCAGGCGGAGGAAGCAGCAGGGAGGGGGAGGGGGCGGAACTCCTGTGGGCCCATGATGGGCTTAATGCAAGTTTTGGAGGGAAAATTTTGAATGTAAGAGATGTTTAGGTATTTTGTAATTCTCTTTTGTTGTTAATTAGGGAAATAGGAGGGAATTAGAGGGATCTTGAATTTGAATGTAATTTGAGATCTAGGGTTTGTGTTTTTGGGCTCCTGGCGTTGCCAGAGATTTGGAGAGTTTATCTTCCTCTCGAATTGAAGATTATTGTATCGTTTTCTGTTTTTATCCTTCTACTAGTGGAATATAAGTCTTTGCTTGATTTTCTACAAGATTTATCTTAGATTTCCTCTGTTTTTCTATTGTTTTGGACTGTTTTCCTGCTGCAAATAGCAATTTCCTTACTGTTGGTGCTTTAATTTGTGCTAGGGTTACTTGCAACCAAGTACTTCCTATCAAATTTCTGGACCGGTCCAGCCGGCCCCTCCTGGACCGGCGTGTGTATAACAGAAGGTCACACTACCCGTGAGGAACGTACATTTATTTGGATTAGCGTACAATTGTTCTTTCTTCAGGATCTCACAAACTTGATTGATGTTTTCTAAATGTTGTCCAACCGAATTGCTATAGATCATAATGCCATCAACATAAAGCTACCACAAATTTTCCTAGGAAGGGATGGAGGACTTGAGTCATGATCCTCATGAATGTGCTAGGTGCATTGCTAAGGCCAAAAGGCATGACCATGAATTCATATAAACCATCCTTGGTCTTGAATGCAGTCTTCCATTCATCACCTGGACGGATCCTGATCTGGTGGTAACCACTCTTGAGGTCAATTTTGAAAATAGAGTGGCTCCCATCATCATGTCTAGCATATCATCCAAGCGAGGAATGGGGAAATGGTATTTCACTATGATTTTGTTGATAGCGCCGCTATCAATGCATATTCTCCACATACCATCTTTCTTGGGAGTCAATAGTGCTGGCACGGCGCATGGGCTTAGACTCTTCTTAATGAATCCAGGTTGGAGTAAATCATCAACTTGCCTTTTAAGCTCGGCATGTTTTTCTGGATTCATATGATAGTGAGGAAAGTTGGGTAGGGACACTCCCGATACTAGGTCAATAGTGTGTTGAATGCCCCTCAAGGGTGGGAGATGATTGGGTAAATCGTTAGGGAACACATCAGTGAAAGTTTCAAGGAGAGGTTTGACCTCTTCAGGGATTGGTTCCTCCGCTTCAGGTATCACCTCATGAGCTACCAAGGCGTACATGAGTGACCCATGAATCAGTTCACCATCCAACTCTTCTGCACTTGAGATGTTGAGCCCCTTGCTTGGTTTGATAGGAGTGGGTTTAAGATCTTCTTTAGAAGACTTACGTTGGCAAGGGAATAGTTTAATCTTCTTACCATCATGTACGAACATGCAGGTATTTAACCTTCCATAAATATAAACATCATGGTCAAATAACCAAGGGCGACCAAGGATAATTTGACCAACGTCCATCGTCAAGATGTCACAGCAAATCTTTTCGTTATATCCCACAAACTCAATGGGAATAAGACTTCTGTCTTTCACCTCTAAAGCAGTGGAATTGATCCAAGCAACATTGTATGATTCGGGTGGGGAACTGCTTTCATATTAAGTTTGGTAATCATGGAAAATGATACAACGTTAATGCAACTGTCATTGTCAATAATGACCTTGCAGTTCTTTTCACCAATCTTAGTGAATGTGTGAAAGATGGAATTTCTATGCCAGTCGTCACTCGGTTTCAGTTAGGATAAGGCACACCTAACAACTTGAAGCTCAACATGATTCAACTTTTGTAGGCAGTGAATTATGGTGGTGTCATCCTCATCAAAGAAATCCTCTTCGTCATCAATGTGATGAACTTGGTCAGCATTGGGTTCATCCTCATCCTCAATAATTTCTTCAATCAAGGTGACTTTATAAGGGCTGGAGCACTGGGAAGCGATGTGACCATAGCCATGTCACTTAAAATATTTGGTTTCGGGGTTTGTTTTGGGCGCATCACGTTCAAGAGTTTTACCCTTGTAGTCAGGGCGGGATTGGGCTTGTCCAACAGCTAGCCGACCAATCATAGGGCTGGGCGGCTTGTTTGGAGCAAAGCTGGAGGAGGCCTTGAATGGGGAGGCAATAGAAGCATAATTTGAGATAAATTGAGATAATAGCTCGTTATACCTAAAAAGAGCACAAATGTTTAAAGATTAAGGAATTGACCAAGTAGTCATAACCGAGATTTTCTTAGAATCTAGTTCAACACTTTTAGATGATATAATATGCCCAAGATATTTGATAGTAGATAGACCAAATTGACATTTATTTAATTTAAGAAACAACGTGTTTGCAGCTAAACATTGAAATACTAGGAGGTGATCGATATGAAGGTCTAAATAGAGTAGGACTATGGATGAGGATATCATTAAAAAAAAATAATGACAAACTTCCAAAGGAAATATTGAAAAATTTGGTTCATAAAGGTTTGAAAGGTAGATGATGTATTTGTTAAGTGACAAGGCATAACGAGAAGTTCATAGTGACCGTCATGCGTGTGAAAAGCAGTTTAATAAATGTCATGCAGATGCATATGGACTTGATAATATCTGGAACGAATGTCAAGTTTTTAAAAATAAAAAAAACGAGCTCTATGAAGTTCATCAAATAGTTCATCCATAGTTGGAATAAGAAATTTATCTTTGATAGAAAGGGTATTCAAGGCCCGATAGTCAACACAAAAATACCAAGTGCCATCTCTTTTCTTGACAAGATGGATAGGGTTAGAAAAAGGACCATGACTACGGCGAATAATGCCACACTATAATATTTTTGAAATTAATTGCTCCATTGCATCTTTTTGATAATGTGGATTACGATAAGGATGAATGTTAATGGGTTTGGATAAAGATGAAAGATGGATACAATGGTCAATTGTACATGGTGGTGAAAACCCTTGCGATGGCTTGAATAAGTGGTGATATTCATATAATAATGTGGAAATGGGAGTAGGAAGAGGGTGAGGGAGAGTATCTAGATATTTGTCTAACGATCTAGGTGGTGGAAAATTGGTATTTAGATGATAGTGTTGAATAGTGAATAACTGGATGGTTAGGGAATGAGAAATCAGGGGACACAATAAGTTGAAAGAAATTTGATTGAATGATAATTGCAATTCACTAGAAAGTATAAGTAATTGATTTTGACAATTGAATTGCATAGTTAATTCACAATAATTATGTAAAATTGGTCCCAAGGATTGTAACCAAGGCATACCCAACACGACATCGGCCCAAGGATGGAAAGGACAGTTGCAATTAGAAATTTATCTATAATAGTGAGGGTATTTGAGGTACAATAGTCAACACAAAAATGTCAAAGTGCCATCACTTTTCATAACAATAAGGACATGGTTTGAAGGACTATGACTATGGCGAATAATGCCAGACTGTGATATTTTTGAAACTAATTGCTCCATTGCATCCTTTTGATAACGTAGGTAACAATACGAATGAATGTTAATAGGTTTGGATAAAGATGGAAGATGGAAATGATGGTCAATGGTATGTGGTGGTGGTAACCCTCGCGGTGTCTTCAATAAGTGGTGAAATATATATAATAATGTGAAAGTAGGAGTAGGAAGAGGGTGAGGGAGAATATTTAGATATATGTTTAATGATTTAGGTGGTGGAATATTAGCGTTTCGATGGTGTTGAATAGTGAATAACTGGATGGTTAGAGAATGAGAAATGAGGGGACGTAATTAGTTGAAAGAAATAGATTAAAGGATAATTGCGATTCACCAAAAAGTATAAGTGATTTATTTTGTTAATTGAATTGCATTGTTAATTCACAATAATTATGTAAAACTGTTCCTAAAGATTCTAGCCAATGCATACCTAGTACGACATCGACCCCATGGATGGAAAGGACGAATAAATCTAAGGTGCCTGATAGCCTTGTATAGTAATTGTGATATTGGGGCATTTAGATGTACAAAATAGTAAACTTTTATTGCCTATTGAAACTTTAAATTATTTGATGGCTTGAGGAGTAAGAGCAAGCTCATGGATGAGATTGGCTTGAATAAAATTACGGGTACTCTACTATCAATTAAAATGTGAACCTTTTGATTATTAATAGAGCCATTTAAAGGAAATGAACGAGGATTAAATTGTTCATCTAAGACATTTAAACTAATTTCTGAAGAAGATCGTGGTTATCATCAAAATTAAGAGAAGAGAGAGGATACCCTACACATTCACTATCGTCAGTGCCAAGTAATATGTAGAATTTATTAGGCAGCGATGTTGACGTCCAAAATTTGCATCACAATTAAAACAAAGGCCTTTTTCTTGTTTATGTTGAATTTCAGCAGGATAGAGTTTGCGAATTAGGAGGTTTATGTATGGTGAGAGAAGGTTGAGCCGAGTGAGTGGGGTTGAGGTTGGATGGAGGGAGAGAGGTAGGTGCAATCTTGGTGGATGGATAAGAAGGATTTGGTTTTCGCCAATTTGAGGATGGGGTAAAAAAGAAGTCTTGAATTTTTTATTCATGATGTCTAGCGAGTTTCATAGCATCCAAAAGAGAGGTAGGATGAGCATGTAAAAGTTATCACCGTAATTTTTGTTTAATTATCCCAATGAAATAACTGATAAGGGTACTCCGACATATTAGGAACTTTAAATGTAAGATTTTCAAAAGCTATTTGATAATCCAAAATAGAAGTTTATTGGGTTAATTTTGAAAGATTCCCATGTAAATCCTCATAAGAAGAAAGACCAAATTGTTGTTGTAAAGATAACATACTTAAGGTTTTTTTTCATGAGTTTGAAAATGTTAGTGGGCTTTCCCTGAACATGCATAAGAGTTGTTTTATTGCTTCCAACAGAGTGCCTAAGGACCGTATTACTGTTATCAAAGGCCTTACTGGTTTTGTGCAAAGTCATTTGCCTATTAAGTACCTTAGTATTCCTCTTTTTGAAGGTAGGAAGAAAATTTTTTTTTGATGACTTGATCACTTCTGTGCATAACAAGCTTATGTCCTGGGATTCTAATTTTTTGAGTTTTGGGGGTAGATTGACTCTTATTAGAAGTGTGCTTTGCTCCCTTCCTATTTATAGCTTCCAAACTCTTCAACCTACTCGTGCGGTCTACAACATAATTGATAAAATTTTTAATAAATTTTTTGCAAGGGGGCCAACAGTTCTAAAATTATTTGATCTTCTTGGAACAAGGGCTGTGTTGTTTTGGCCGAGGGTGCTTTGGGTTGTAAGAATATGTATGATTTGGCTTATGCTTTCTCCTTCAAGTTGTGATACATCTTTCGTGCTAAAGTGAGTCTTTGGGCTAAGTTTATGTATACTAAGTATTGTGTCGGTAAGCACCCGACTATATGTTGTTATAACAATGGTGATTCTAAAGTGTGGAAGAGATTTTGCAATATTAAATGGGTTGCTGAGCCCCACATTAGATGGGGGCTTGGTGGTGGTAACATCTTTTGGCAAGATCATTGGCTGGTAGCTCAATCTATTGATTCCATTACTAATACTACTTCCACTACTGCGATTAAGGTGAACTATTTCATTACTGAGAACTGTCGGGATTATGATAAACTTGCTAATGTTATTCCTGAGTCTGTTATTATTCAAATTTTGAACCTTCCTCTTAACATTGATTCTGATGATTTATTATTATGTAATTTGTCTAAAGACGGGGGTTTCAGATTAAAGGAAGCTTGGCATGCCTTCAGATTTAAGAATAATGTCACTAATATTTTTTTATGATTTGGCATAAAAGTATTCCTTCCATTGTTGCTATTTTCATTTGGAAATTTTGCATAAGTTGATTCCTACTGATGATAACTTAAATAAAAGAGATTTTATTTTACCCTCCAAGTGTCAAAGTTGTTGTCATGTGGAGAACATGCATCATGTCTTTCTTTCAGGTCCTATAGCTGTTAAACTTTGGACGTATTTTGATGATATTTTCAGATTAATTTGTTTTGATGCTAATTTGTCTATTATTTTTTTTTTAAGGATGCACATAGTAATAGCATTAAAAGAAAAAGGGCCTAATACAAACTATTAATACCATCACACTCCTCCTTTAACAATTGAAGAAAATGAGGAGGAATATGATCCATACTAATATCATCCCAAACAAAACTACTACTAAGAGTACTGTTAGCACAAACATCTGCTAACTTATTGCAATCCTTATTCACACAATTAAAAATGACATGATGAAAATCTTTAATGGAAGACAAAACTTCAATTCCAATGCCGGACTTGCACGCTTCCATCTTCTTAAGACCATCCTTAATATACTTAATAACATTAACGTTATCCCCTTCAATTATAATTCCTTTGTACTGCATCATCCAATCTTTGACGACCAATTCCAAGGAGTGAATAGCTAACATTTCCAACTGAGAAATGTCCCAATGAACACCATTGAATCCAAATGCTAATGAAAACCTTCCTTTATGATCCCGGAATACACCTCCAACTCCAACCTTATAAGATAATAGTAAGGAAGCATCTACATTAACTTTGATCCAATCGGGGGAGGAGGATGCCAATAATTTCTGAACAACCGAACCGATTGATTAGCACTCTAGATGCCCGATTCAATTCCGATATGTCCGTCTGACAAAGAAATGGAAGCAACTCCAACTGAGTTTGCCGCAATAATCAGATTACTATGCTCTTTATCCCCATGCACACATTTGTTTATGGACTTCCAACAAAGAAAAACAGCTGAACAATAAAGATTAGCAAGAAATACATTGTTTGATGCAGATTTTTCCAACCAAATGCAACATTCATGAAATGATCCAAAAGAAGGAATTTCAAATCCCCATTCATACAAAATTTGAATTATTCGAACAAGCTTTGAACAACTGATCGCCACATGTTCATAATCTTCCATCACCATACATCCTCTAGGACATAAATTACCATCTCTTAACCTTCTATGCTCCAAAAATTGGAATGTAGGAATAGCATTGTGATGTACCCTCCACCAGAAAACTTCTACCCTAGGATTAAGCTTAATCTTCTTAATCCATATCCAATACACCTTTACAATTGGATATTGCACAACTGCTTCAAATGTTAGAGCAGAAATCAATTTACCTGTTACCTGATGGATAAGTTCTACTCGATCTTTAGTAAAATTCGGATCAATTTGGACTTCACAAATCAGCCTAATCAACTCCTCCCCAAACAATTTCCGAAGCTCCTCCTTGTCCCATGCTCTATCTTGAATGAAATAATCAACAGTCATATCATCACTTTGTAAAATAGATACAAAAGTAGGCAACTTATTAAGACCTTTATTCAATACCCAAACATCCTTAACCACATTTACTGATTCCCTTGTTGATATCTTCCACCTAACAATCGGTTGTAGAGCCTTAGCGCCACTCAAAATAATTTTCCAAGCACTCAAAGAGTTCTGCTTGACTTCAGGACTCCAGTAGGCCGAACCATATCTGGACTCCATGGTCTTATACAACAATGAATCAGCATCATTAAGGAATTTCCACGCCAGCTTCGCCCTTAATGCTCCCACCTTTCTTACACAGGAATGTAGACCATGGCCCCAACTTGAATCGGATTACACAATGCTTCTCAGCTCACATAGTGAAGGCCCATCCTCCTGTCATTATTATGCCAAATAAATTCCCTACAAACCTTATCAATTTCAGCCAAAAGACTAATAGGAACAAGAGAATGAGTGCATTGAAAAACAAGGATCGAGAGAATAACCAACTTTATAAGAGTAAATTTCCCAGATAACGAAATAAACTTATTTCCCCAAGCATTAAGTTTTCCAATGACTTTATCCAAAATGAACTAGAAATCCACAACCACAAGTCTTAAGACAATCTTCACTACCAAGTAATTCATCTCTTTAACAGTTTTAAACCCCATCAACTGAGCAATTCTTTTCCTCCTCCTTTTAACAGCTTTACCAAAGAGAATAACAGATTTCTCATAATTTACCTTCTGGCCCGACCAACTACAAAAGTCCAATAGAATACCCCTAATCTTCTTTACCACCTTCACATTAGCTTCAGAAAAAATCAATATATCATCTGCATAAAGCAAATGAGATATCCTCGAAGCATTTGGATGAATTTTTATCCCAATCTTATTATCTCCTTGTATCAAAGCATTTGATAATAATTGGGAACATAAAATAAATAGAAATGGAGATAAGGGACAACCTTGATGAAAACCACTTCTAGCATTGATCCAATTTGAAGAATTACTATTAATTAAGATAAAAAAATCTGGGATTCTCCACACAATCCAACTAATTTGTCTATTAATGCTATGCTTGACTCTTGGTTTATTAAGTCTAAAGGTCACATCAGAAATGTTATTCCTTCTCTTATTTTGTGGTATTTATGGCTAGATAAAAATAATTCTTTTTTCAATGGTATTGGTATGAACCATCACAGGATTATTAAGAATGTGAAAGCAAGGTTCTGAGACTTTTTTTTGTTAATCTTCTCTCTATCAAGAATTTTAAGAATTATTTCTTTGTGGCGTCTGACTTGAGTTTCACGTTGGACGGTGATCATCCTTCTACCAAACCTAGGATTGTTTATTGGGTCAACCCCCCTAATAATATCTATAAGCTGAATGCAAATGGTGCTGTCAAAGATTCCATCGCGGGTTGTGGTGGGATTATTAGGGATGGTTATGGGAATGTGATTATGGCTTTTGCGGGCCCTTTACATAAATGTTATGTTAATTTTGTTGAGCTTTCGACTATCCTTCATGGTCTTAGATTATGCATATCTCTTGGCATTTCTAACATTTGGATTGAAGTTGATGCTATTTATAGTATTCATTGTTTAAATAACGTTGATGATACTATGTGCATTCCGGATCTTTTTTATCTTGTTAGGGAAATTAAGCAGCTGCTGATCTTTGTTAATTTCTTCATGTCTCATGTGTATAGGAGGGGAATGCTTGTGCTGATTGGCTTGCCAATTTTGGGTGTAATTTGGATGGTCTTACTGATTTTTTTGCCTCCAACTTACCTGCTCCCTTAAAGGGGCTTTTAAGATTAGACAAAATTGATTTTCTCTATGTTAGAATTTAGCTTTTGGTTTTGGCTGGAGTTTGTGACTCCTTTTTATTTTGGTGTGGGGTCTGCCTTTTGTTTGGCGTGCTGGAGGTTATCCCCTTTTGGCCTGAACCCTTGCCTTGGTTGTTTCAGTTTTAATTCTAACTTTTCTCCCTTGTGCTGCTCCTCTATTCCCTGGTTGTTTGGCCTCGGGTTAGTTCTCTATGGGGGTTTCTGGTTTGAGCTGGTTTCTGTATCTCGTCGCTTGGTATTGTGGGGGTTTTGCTGGTGGATGCTTCTTGGTTCCCCTCTGCTATGGCTTTTCTTGTCTTAGGGTGTTTGGTTTCTGCATCTGTGCTCTCCGCCTCTTGTGGGGTTTGGCTGGTTTCATTTCCTGTGCTTGGCTTATCTGGTTGGTTTCCTGTCTCTGGGCAAAAATTTTTTGTGCTTCATTGGGTCTAGGTTTAGACTAGAGTGGCACTTGGGTTGTGCTTCTGTTGGCAATTATGGTTATAATTGTTTTTGGTTGGATGACCAATTTTGCTGTTATGATGCTTGGATGTGGACTAAGTTCTCTGTTATTGGTTGGTTTATTCGTATGTTAGAGTTTAGGTGCTTTTTTGCTATGTTGTTCTTTGGCTTGGTTCTTATTGTTCTGTCGAGCGTGGCTTTGGTTTTGATTGGTGCTTTGGTCTGTGGCTTTTATCTTGTGTTGTGTTTTATTGCTTGGGGTAGGAGCAATGATTGGATTTGTTAATACCCTGATTTTAACCCCTCTGGTTGCTCTTCTATTCCTTGGAGCCTCATGTCGGGTTAGCTGTGCTGGTTGCAGTTTAGGGGGTGCTGGATGGGTTGGCCCAGCTGGTTGTATTTCTGGGGGGTTTCGGATTACTGGGGGTTGCTTGTAGACTGGGCTTTGGGGTGGCCCCTTTGGTTGGATTTTTTTCTTGTTGGTTTCAGTTGCTATTATCTTTCTACTTACATCTGCTTGCTTTTTTATGGGTTCTGGTAGTATATTTCTGCTGCTATCTTATTTCTTTTATGAGCTCCTGATTCAAAATATTTGGGTTACAACTTGAGTTTCGGGATGCTAATTTAGTTTACCAATCCTACAGCTTGGATGTGGTCACGGGCTTCCTGGAATCTTTACTGCACTTAAGGTATGTTACTCGGTTTGTTACTTGCACATCACATTAGGCAAACACTTACCGGCCTTCTTTCTACAAGGGTGCATCTACCATCCATTTTCAAGACTTCAATGCTGAAGTTCTCCGGTTTCTTACTGTTCCAAATGCAAAAGCCAATCTTATTAAAAAATCATCTCAATGCCAGACTTCTGGAAACAAGGCAGAAGTAAATATGTTATCTACTGTTCGCTTCTTTGCTGGTGACTGGAGTGAGGTTCACCATTTGCTCCTTCATGGAAGCAATGATGGCCACCAAAATGAGGAAGACTATTGCACTAAGGATGTTGCATATGATGGTTATGATATTATTTTGATGGCAGAAACTATATATGCCCCGTCTTCCCACCAACACCTATATGAACTTATCAAGAAGGTTGTGCTTATAATTTTGTTTTAACCATGATCATTCTTGCCTCTACTAAAATAAAATTTCAGTGGTTTTCAACATGCTGAGATCTTAAATACATGTTACAGTGCCTGTGCCGCCATAAGGGAATTGTTTATATGGCTGGAAAGAAGCATTACTTTGGCGTAGGCGGAGGAACAAGGCAGTTTATAGACTTGGCTGAAGTAGATGGTAAGTTGATTCTTAAATCAACATGTTAATTCTTGATAAAAATAGTTAAGTGTAAGTATTTTCCTAATTTTTCATTTATTTTTGCAAACCATATTTTGAATCAATCTGTTGCACATTCTTATGAAGTTGGTCTTCAATTATAGTTTTGCATGTTCGATGGCTGCAAATTTTGTGCAAAGCGTCAATTATATTGATTTCCCTCAACTTCAGGGGTGTTAAAGATTTGGTCTAATATTAAAATCTAACAATTCGTATCTGAATCTTCTAAAAACATTTCTTATACCACTAAAGATTTGGTCCATTACATTCAAAATTTTACCGTCAGGCCCTTCTGTTGTTGTAAGCATCTCACAGCAAGTCTTTATTTAGCCAAAATTAAAGGACCTGCATGTAATTGCCCAACTTTTAGCTATTCTCATCATAGTGGCTGATTTGTTTTTTTAATCAGGTACTGCTATACTTTTGTGTCTCGTGTGATATGATATTTATTAGCTGCATAATGTGTAACATTCACAACAAAAATACCATGTGTTTAGCCTTTTAGCCCACTAAGGACAATATTGTTGGTAATGTTCCTTTGTTTCTGAACTGTTGCTTGTTACTCCAGGCCAAATGAAAACTTTATTGCTTGCTGAGGTTGCTGATGGTTCTTCAAATGTTCGTGAAGTGTGGAAGCTTTCAAATGAATAGAACACATACTCATGAAGTCTTCTCATTTTACTTTTAACTTCTTTCTAACGCTGTTCTTAATCTGATGATGTTTGAGCAGTCTTACTTTTGTGATGAAAATTGAATGGCCCGATCTGTTTAAACAGTTTCATTATGACTGTTGTCAGTTCAGGATGATCAACATTTTTTACACCGTCTGTTGGTTAATGCATGCCATTACAAAATTCCGTTATTTCAGCACCTTCCTCTTTTTGAAATTATTTTGGAATAGTTTTCTATTTTTTCTTCCGTTTTGTATATTTTATGACAGGATCATCAACCTCTCATTCCTAGATTTACTATATGCGTGTTTATACCTTTTAAAAAATGTGAAATGCCTTAAAACTATGACTTTCCAAAATCTTGAAAATAAATATCTCCAAGTCTTCTTTTGTATTATTCTATTTGGATTCCTGATGTGTATTCCTCCCTTAATTTTGTAGTGTATTCTTTGAAATCATTTTCTTAAATTTGAAGGGTTTAGAATCATCGTGGGAGCAGCAGATTTGTTAAGCATAAGCTTGCTGCTGAATGCGTTTAAGACTTTTTGAGATTTAGGGAGGTAGGAGCTTGCGAGTTGGATCTCTGTTGCATTTCTAATCGTAAAAAAATTGTGTTTTGATCATAACGCTTTTTAATATTATTTATTAAAATTAGCTTATTGTTTTATTCATAGCATTCATTTGATTAATTTTTATGCTTTTGTTGAATTTCTTCTCATATTTTAAAACAAAAACAACTTGTGAGTTAACTAAGCTTTTCTTATTTTAAGCTAATATTTTAGGTAAATCCAAGATGAAGGCCAAATAATACTGGACACATATTGGATGATAATTACATAAGCATTTTCACCTAAACCGGGGAAGGAAAGTCATCAAAGAAAAGAAGATCACTATAAGGCATTAAAGCTATATATTTTTTAGTCTTCTTGTATTGTGCTAGGTATATAATTTCTGTAATAATTTTGAACACATGAAAGAAAAATAGATTAAAAAGTAAGAAAAATAAGAGTGAATTAAAACACTTGATTTAACTTGGATCGTACTATATGATAAGTGTGGAAATGATAAGTGTGGAAATTTGATGATTTTAGAAAATTAAGGTGTATTTTAACATTAAATAGGAATTGAATTTAAAAAAATAATTATATTGTACGACCAATATTAGACTGTAGGATCAATATTATTCAAGATTAAATAAACCATTATCCTTTTTTTTTTCATACATAGGTAAATTTAATTTGAACATATCATTGTTCTATATTGTACTGTACAATTATATGTTAGATTTAGTTAATTAAAACTTGAAAATCTTGGAAACAATTAAAAATGAATTAAAAAAAACAACCACACTATGCCAACAAATAGAGAGCAAATCAGTGTGATCCAAAATCTCAGAAATTATAATAATCGTACTATTCGTTCTTTGTAATATAGTTCGGTCAAATAGAGGAGCTAGGTTTCATGCTGATAGTATTAATCGTAATGTATGATCCTTTGATTGATCAATATGACCAATCTAAAATCTTAAAAAACAGCCTTTTTAAGATTTCTATTCAAGCCACAAATTATTAATACTTTTTCTATGGAAACCTAAAAAAGGAGAGTTTTCACAACTTTGGTAGAGACTTTTTGAGAGATATGATAGAGGAGAGATTTGAGAGATTGAAGAGCATGTCAAAAATGTTATTGAGAGATTTATTGAAGAAACTTGCATGAGATTTTGCCTTGGTTGTTTCTCAAATAATATTATTCTTTTCTTCTAGTTTGAGCATTTAGAGCTCTTATTGGAGAGCTCTATGAGTTTTATTGGAAAAATTATGGAAATCTCGTAGAGGTTTTGTGTACACAATCATATCACAACTACTCTGTATTGAAAACAATTAAAAATGAATTAAAAAAACAATTGCACTGTGCCAACAAATAGAGAACAAATTAGTGTGATCCAAAATCTAAAAAATTATAATAATCGTACTAGTTTGAGTACTAGTTTGAGCACAATCATGAGATTTTGCCTTGGTTGTTTCTCAAATAATATTATTCTTTTCCTCTAGTTTGAGCATTTAGAGCTCTTATTGGAGAGCTCTATGAGTTTTATTGGAAAAACTATGGAAATCTCGTGGTGGTTTTGTGTACACAATCGTATCACAACTACTCTTTCTTGAGTACCAAAAAAAAAAAAAAGAAACAAAACTTGAAGAATTCTGACCAGTCTCACACTCCTGTTCCCCTGCCCTAACCTGAAATGATTTAACTACATATAATGAGCTAAAAACCCAATAGGTCACCAAAACTTAAAACTGAATTCAAAGCATGGTAAAAGAGCAATATGCATGTTAAAGATTAAATCATAGTAGTAGCAGTCATATGATCATTGAATCAGTGCAATAAATAATAAAACTCAAATACAGTAGCAGTAGAATATATAAATAATAAAACACTATGGTACAACATCTAATAAAGTAGTAATCCAGTACGAGTGTCAAATCTATAAATCAATCATGTCTCCGTAATTAGATAAAACATCAAGTCAAAACATCAATAAAGACTATCAAAATCAAATCAATGCACTAAAATCATATAAGAATGTATACATGCTATCTAGGCCTCCTATATCACATGCTCAGTATATCACATGCTTAGTATGAGTATATTGTATTAATATTATCAAATAGTATCAATATCCAGTTCGACAATAATAATAATCTATTGGCAGAAGTAGTAGAATAATGTAATAATAGTAAATCCGTGCAGTATTAATAAATCCGTATATTAATAAGAATAATGCAATAACATGCATTTTTGTAGTCATACTAAACAAGTAAGAAGAGTCGTCACTCTTTGCCCGTCAGCATAGTAATAATCTTCTTATAACTCCCAACCAGTGTATCCGTGATTTTGTAGAGGAAAATACCAAATCACTTTATTTAAAGGAAAGTCCGTTTGCCCACTATCGTATATAGGTCAATCAGTCTCCACCCAACAGGTTAACCAGTCTTTACTTATCTTTTACATGACATGCACATTATTATCACAATATTATAACAATAATAGAGACTAGCTATTACTATGACTCCAGTACTCGCGAATGTGAGATGTTCCTCAAACTTGTTAGGAGCAAAATGAGAAAGTTGTGTACATGGTTTCTCTATTACCCTACAAAGGAGAAATGTTTTTCCTCCTTGTTGACAGCAAAAGGAGAGAATGCTAGTGAAATTCATAATTAAAAGACTTGGGGAGTGGACGTAGGCCTATTGGCTGAAACACTATAAATTAATTCGCATAATTTACTTTTTTGCTTTTATTTTTTGCACTTTATTTTTGCTTATTTACATTGCTATTGCATGTGTGGTTATATTTGTTGGAATGAAGATGTGGGTTACTCTTGAATTAAATCAGTAACATTGAAAAGTAAAAAAAAAAAAAATCATTTTTAACTTTTGATGAATAGTATTTGAAAAATGTTTTTTTAATAGATTTACTAAAAATAATCAGTCTTGTATTTTCTATTTTCAAAACATGACTTCAAAGATTATTCTTTATAGCTTTTTCTAACTAATTATAATATTTAAATATACATCAAATACCCTCATCTTAGGTGTGCCATCTTTTAAGTATCAGAGTGGTTACTTGCTCGGTAGGTTTTAACACCTCATAAAGTCTATTTATGGCACATTGTGGAAATGTTAATACTTTAGAAGTGTATTATTCGATTACCTGATCGTCATCATTCGATAATATCCTCTTTAACTTTTGAGAAGTGTAATGTTTACTTTAATATAATTAATTGACTATAGGATGTGGAACCCTTAGGATATATACCACACCGTAGAGTAGAAAATGATATAAAAATTAAGCTTCCTTTCAGTGATAGAGATTTAGCACAATTAAACTCAGAATACTTAAATTATTCTTTCTGTTTGTTAAACTTTGAGGACTATATGTGTATACTTGCACAATAGGGTAGAAAATTTTAGATAGACTATATATTACTTATGAGGGACAAATGTAGTAAAATAATTTTGTATGAATATTTTATTACACAACTATAAACTCTTTCACATGCAAATAAATAAAAATATCTTTGGCATGCATACTAATTTTACAAAAATTATCACTTTATTGCTTGTGTTAAGTAGAGACTCACCAATGCTAAGAAAATTAATAAAATACTGTGATGTCTGCCTGAATCTTAGGATGCGAGCATGATGTCCATTTTTAAATCTAATGATTTAACAACATATTCTATTGAACTTTTACTTGGCTTATTGGTATTGTATAAAGAAAGGTTAGTCAAAGGTAAGTTAATGCACATGAAAGAAAAAAAAAGGAGTAGTTAACAACATTTAAGATGGCTGGGATGGATAATAGTGATTTTGAAGGTGTTGATGATGAAGACATTGTACTAATGACCAAGTAGTTTATAGTAAAAAATAAGAAAAGACACAACAATAAAAAGAAGGGTAAAGGTAGAAAGGTTAATAAAGCTTCTTTTGATATTATATATTTTGAATTTAAAAAGTTAGGTTAAATTAAGTGGGAATGTCCTAATCTAAAGATTCAATCACAAATGGAAAAGGTTGAGGATAAAAGTGAAAGAAAAAAGAATAAAATAAAACCCCAGCATGCTATTTATGTTAACTCAAACTCGGACTTGATGATGATTGAGGTGGAGGAAAAAAATCACAAATCTATGCTTAATGGCTAATGAAGGATCAGGTGATTCATATGATAAATAGGTATATAAATTTTCTTATGATGAATTATTATGTTTTAATAAACAAATGCATATAAGTTATAAAATATTAAGGAAATAAATTCAATTCTAAAGAAAGAATTAAGCACTTTGTAAGTGAGAGTCGCATCCTAAGAGTTTAAATTACAACTCTTTTTGTATACATCCAAATCCCCTCCCCCCCTCCTCTCTCAGGTTGCCATAGCATTTCTCAATTGGTATCAGAGAAAAAATTAGTATGAAATGAAACAGAAAATTTGTTATCACAAACCTGGCTAATAGATATCAAGCTAAGTTAAACTGCCTTAAGTCACATGTTCATAGTTCTTTTTCACATAGAAATAGAAGTAGATATTCTACTTGTTCACATGATAAATTACGTAAACATAAACCTCATGCAAACACAAATATTTGGTGCAATTCATGTGGCATGAAGGGACATATTCCTTTTCATTGTTATGCTAAGAAATTACATGCCAAATTCTTGTTTGCTTGGAATCCAAAAGCAAAAAATGTTACACATGTTAATTCTATGTTTCTTTATCATATTTTGAATATGGACCCAAATTTAGTTGGGTTCTAAAAGTTTACCCGCAATTTGTTTTGTAGGAATTCCTTTATAGTAAAATCAAAGAAGGTATATGGTACTTGGACAGTGTATATTCAAGGCATATGATGAGTGACAAAGCTAAATTTAAAGAACTTAAGAATCATGATGGTAGACGTGTTGTATATGGTGATATTGCCAAAGGAAAAAATATTGGCATCCAAAGTGTCGGTAGTTCTTCCCTAATATTAAATAATATTTTTATTGTTGATGGTGGTTTTAAATATAGCCTAATATCTATTAGCCAACTTTATTTTGATAACATATTTTATGTTTTATTTCATATTGATTTTTTCTTTGATACCAACTGAGAAATGCTATGGCACCAAGATGGGTGGGTGGGGGGGATTAGGTTGTATACAAAAGGAGCGATAATTTAAAAATAATTTAATTTTTTCATGTAGAAAACTTAGTGATATGAGTGACATAGTTATTCAACAAATTAAATAGCAAGAGAGAGTTCATAATAGAAAAGAACACACAAGGATTTTGTGTGGTTCGACCCCCACTAGCCTACATTCATGCCTAGTCCAAACCTCAGACAAGGATTCAAATAACAACCAAAATATATTAAAATAATCGTATCTTCCTAAAACCAGGAAGAGACTACCTCACATAATGATGAAACCTCACAACAAGTTTTATAATAAAAAGTAAAGAAAATTAAGTCAAGTCTCAGCTTGATACAATGTAGCTCTAATAAGGAATATAATATATATAGCTCTCATAATCCCCACACAAAATAAAGATTAATCATACAAAAAGAGTTAATGTGATAGTACCCAAGTGATGAAAACTAGTTAAAACACAACTTATGATCATGCAAGATATTTTTAGAATTTTATAAATATATGAGAAGAGTGATCACACAAAAACCAAAAGAAATATAAAGTTCTTTCAGGAGTAGATAAAATGATACACAAAGTGTATGCAAGAATACTAAAGATCTTGAATCAAATTGACTACAATAATTTTAAATGACTTTCTCCAAGTAATCTCCAAGAAATGTGATTTAATCCTCCAAGAAATTAAAATAATGAAGTATATGACATTTAAGTTGCTGGATATCCAAAAGGAGAAAAAGTGGCTAGCTTTTGCTATCGTCCAAGAGAAGCTGAAAGTAATTTTCTAAGAGGAGTAGAGAGCATGAAAAATATTTGGCCACCGTCAAGGAATATGACTAAAATAAAATTGCTTTAATTTAATGAATACAAAGGATTTGGAGGGACAATTAACTAGGCAATAATTCAAATTGATGGCCTTGATTGATTTTATCAAATTAAATTAGGGTTTAATTTTAATTTATTAGGGGATCAAAAGGGCACCACAGAATTTTGGCAAGCATGAATCAATGGAGCAAAATTTGACCAAGCAAGAATCAAGGGAGTTGAATTTTAATTAGCCAATAAGAGGGGATATCAAGGATTGATGAGGTGGAAATTAATAAATTTATTTGAATAAATAATTCAACTTATAAGAAAATAGATATATGGTTTGACCATCTGCATTAGGAAGTTTCCTAATCCACTTCTACCATGAAGAATTCAGCCAAGCCAAGGGAGGAAGGAAGGGTAACTAAGTAAATATGCATGGAGAGAATTAATTAATATATAATATGATATTAACCAATGAGTTATATATGGAATGTGAGTTATATATGAAAAGTTTCTTTCTTTTTGAAATTTTCAATGGAATGATTGTTGAATTATACATCATGAAGCATGCAAGAATATAAAGCTTTAAGTGTCATGTAGTTACACATCAATCATAAAACTTATCATAAATAGATTGCAAAGCACAAAGTGAGCAAGTGAGCATATATTGCCATGAATGAAGCTAGTTTTAGATCAAGGTAAAAATAAAGTTGCTAATGCATGATAATATGAATGATGTATGCATGAATTCATTTTATTTGTGAGTACATTTATTGTGATTAAGTCATTGTAAGTGTTTACATAGATATTAATACCCTAAACCCCATCTTCACACCATCTTAAGAAGCTTCTTTCATGATTTAGTTCAATCACCTGTGAAGATTTGAACACTAAAATGAACACATTAGATACATCAAAAATGTGTTTGTTATCATCAAAATTCAATGGGCCTACTCCAAGGCTCATGGGGCTAATAGTAGATGAATACACTAGCCTACTAAAAGATTTTAAAATATTTTAAAATGAATTAAACAAAAAGTTATCATTCATACTTATTTTTTAAATGAATATAATATATTATAGATGAAGATTTTATTTTGCATTTTTATGTGGTAGAGCACAACCTGCATGTCAAGCTAGAAATTGTAAAGAGGTAAATACAGAGTTAACAAAGGATGTCGTAGAGGTTCAAAAGTTATCACCTACTTCTACAGTTACTCATAAACCACCTATTATGGCACCTCATGCGCCATTCTTTTTTAAGAAGAAGAGATTTTCATCAAGTAGGTTATCACATTCATTTCCTGGAATGACTTTCTATTTAGATGGCATGGTAGGACATATTGCTTGAATTTGCACACATATAGTACACCAAACCACCCAATATTCATGGAGGCACAAATCCCTTAGAACATAACATAACAAACACTCATTTTAAAATATTGGGGGATCTAGGCTTACTTGGGTTCCTAATATATAATCTTGTATGCTCTTATATGTATGCCTTTGCAAAGAGATCAAAGAATGCATCTGATACCTGAATAGCATATAATTATGACATGTGACTGGAGACAAAAGTAAGTTCATTATTCTTGGGTTCATAAATGGTAGAAATGTGGCTTAGACAATAATATCATTTGAAAGGTTATTGGAAAATGGATTAAATTCTCTTAGTATTAAAAAGGTCCTACTAGTTGAAGGTTTAAAACATTGTCAATGATGCATCAATTAATTATGTGATAAATGATTTGATAGTAAATTATATTCTAACAAGTATTATATTATTTATTTCATTTTTGTTTAGCTCTAAATCTCAATAGATGATAATAAGTAGATAATTGTTTAGTGCTTGGTAGTGTGGAAAGTTGGAAAATACTAAATTAATTAACCTATTAATAATTAATAATTTTATTGGAGTTAATAATTCTTAAGAGAGAGAAGCCCTAATTCACTAATCACCTAACTGAGGTTTTCAAGGGTTATATCATCAAGATTGTAGAAATTTTAAGACTTACACTATTCTTATTGAGTAATGTAAATGAGTACTAATTGAAGCATACTAACATTCACTACACTTTCAATTATAATAATTTTGAATAAGTAACGAGGACTAATAGGTTTTCAACATCATTAAGATGTACCTAGCTGACAAATGTTTTAAGTAAAAAAAAAAGAAGAAAAAAATGAAAAGAAGAAAAAAAAAAGAAAAAAAAGGTTAAAATTAAAGCTATGTATTGCAATGAAAAATTAGTACCTATTTTGTCTCTTCTATGACCTTAGTCAGTCTTAAGAAGTTTATACTTAAAGCTAGTAAATGGGAATATATGAAGTTAATAGAACCAAAGTAATAACTAACCTAAATAAATAAGTTTGAAAATTTTTAAGGCTTAAATTAATTAAGACTTTGTAAAGATAGTTCGAAACCACACTTATAGTTAAGAGTTCAATTTAGAATAAATACTAACAAAGGTAAAACGTTAAGATATTATTATTTATATGAAATTTATTATTAACAATTTGTGCATTATCTAAGTATTACTCTTATGATCTATTTAACTCAAAATTTACAAGATTAGAAACTAACAAAATGATGCAAAATATTAAATGTACATCGATATTACTTTAGAACGAGTAATATTTTATAATCAAGGAATTTATTAAGTTAGAATTTATTAAGTTAGAAAATGTAGTGTTTAAATTATAAAATTTGGTGTGAAAGTGCTTAAGTTATTATTTTTTTGTAGGAATCTCTCGAGGGGACCAACTAGAACAAAATGTACTTCCACATCACACGCCACATGTCCAAATGTTGTAGCATCCTAGGCTAAATTATGATGTCAAAATAGAGTGCTCAGTGTTGTAGCACCCAATTGGAACACCACATTGTTCATACCTCCAATGTTGTAGCGCCACATGGGAGAATGCTTATGCTCAAGACAGATAAGCCATCATTGAAGTGTCAGTCATCTAGCACTCCAATGCAAATTATGGCCCCTCAATGCTAGTTCCTCCAATGCCATAGTGCTATGAAAAGGAGAAACTGAATGTTCAAGATAAAGCGTATGGTGCCATAGTGCTAAATTGACCAGTGTTTTTGCACCACAAAAAACCCTGTAACACCACATTTCCTTAGTTCCAAGGAGAAGTGATGATTCATTAATAACATCACAGTGCTACTAATTCAGTGCCACAACTGTGTGGGCTCAACTAGCCAGTTGTTTAAAAGTTTTGTAACTAGAATAAATAGGTCTTTCCATTTCAAGAGAGCGGACTTTTGGAAGGGGTTTCCAAGGAAAAAAATTCAAGGATAGTTTTTGAGAGTTTCTTCCCTACTCTTTTCCTTACTTGTCTTTGTAGTTAGTGACTATTGTAGTTATGTGATGTTTATAAGAAGAGTTAGGAAGAACTCATGGAGGAGAGAAAATCTTTATTTTAAATAATATTATTGGTTTGATAATTTATATTTGAGTACTTTCAATTCAAATTCTCAACAAAAATTATTATTATTTTTGTTAATCATGCAAAGTAGTGGTTTGTTTATTTTTTTAGATTCATGATATGATGATGGTATTGAGGTAGATTGAACCTAAGAAGGTTCAGTTCCTCGGTTAGACTGCCACCGGAGCATATTAGGGGCTTCAATCCTACCCAACTTGCTTTTATTTTGTGTAACTTCTTAGAATTTATTATTTATTGATCAATAAATTTATAGTCAAAGAACCTTTCCTTTTGAGATGTCAAATGTCATATCAAACAATGAGATGAGCTTATTCTCTATTGTTATTCTTTATCCTTCCACTACTTATTCTTATTTTTTTCTACACCTAGTAGTTGGTTGCCGCTAACAACTATGGCATATGAAAATTAGCCAACAATGATAGAGAGATGTGAGTAAACCAAGAGAAGAGGAAAATATTTTTGGGGTAGGGATGTTTAAGTATAAAGGAACTTGTAGAAACCATATATAAAGGCCCTCACACCACTAGAGGATGCCTCAATATTGAAGGTAAAAATAATGAGGTGAAAAATAGTCAACAATGATATAGAGATCCAAGAAAAGATGTAAAAGCTTAATATCATTTTTTTCATGCAGATATTTCAAGCTTCTAGTAATAAATTCAAAGATGTAGAAGTTGAGTAAGAATATTTTCCCTCAAAGATTAACTCATGTGGTTTTCCATTTACATATTCATTATTTGGATATTTTCTTATGAGTAGATAAGATGCGAAAATAGTACCTGCTCCACCTTATGCCAATGAATTAATATGCAATAAAATTTATTATGTTGCATGTGTGTCTTCTTTGCACCTGTATCATTTTAGTCAGCCTATTTGCACATTTTTAGTTCACACTAGTGAGGGTTGCATTAACTTTTTTTTGCACAAAATAACACAACAATGTCAAATGCCATCTAAACTAAAGTTTAATTGATGTCATTGTGTAAGGTTGGGTTAAATATGGAATTTGTTTTCTCACATTGTTGGGCATCAAAGGTTTATAATTTTTTAAGAAAATAATGGTGTTTTAGGTTATTCTATCCATTCTAATGTAATTTTATTCTAGGGAATTATATGAGAGTCTTAAATGGAGATTGAAAATATATGTTTGAGTGGTTTTTGGTTTCACTTCTTTCTATAATGCTTTCAAGAAGTACGATATAAATTATAAGAATAAAAGCTTTAAATGTCTTACAATTTCATTAAAAATTATAATAAATTTATATGTTTATGTTAGTTAAAACTATCAGGTGAATAAGAAAAAAAGTAAATTGTAATTAAGTTAACTCTAAACTTTTTGTCGTATTAGCATGGTGTTGTAATGGAATGTGTTAGATGATAAGGAAATATTGAAATTAAATTCTCATTTTCAAACAAGAAACAAATAACAAAGCTGGTTTCTACAGAAAGGAAGAGGTATATGGTGGTTCAAATCAAGATATTTATCAACTCAACAAAGATAAGGAGATCAAAATTGTTGGAATCTCAAAGCATATGCTATGTAGAAGGAATTTTTTGATAAAATTTAGAAGAATTCCAAGGGTTTTATGTTAATATCTTAATCATTTATATGTTCAATATGATTTAACACTTGTGCTCAATGAATATGATGCAGTGAGGTCTAAATTGATCTAGTGGCAAGTCCTTGTAGTCAACCTTATTTCTACTTTAACCCAACCTACCCTCATCTGATAATGAGCAGGATTGGTGTCCATTACATTTTGTTCATAGTTAGAAGGCTTTACTATTTCCAATACCTATCCCTTTTGAGTCTTTGAGAGCAATTTAAGCATGTTGATTCTAAGGGCAACAATCAACTTATAAAGCTCTCCAATCATCTCTTCAAATAGTAGGAATAAATTTTCTAACTCTTCTTTTCTCTTTTTGAGCTACCCTATTACTGCCTTTTTTGCCATTAACTATAAACTACTATTACCACTTGTTTGCATTATTGATATGAGTTTTATTATGGCTTAAACAGCTAAATATGCTCTTGATAACTCTTTTATTGGTGCAATCTCATTTAATTTTTATAAGAATACCTTTTTGTTGCTTAGCTCTTTAAGCACTATTGTCCATGGTTCAACCTTTGGAGGTTAGGTGTATAGACCAGTTGGTGGCCTAAAAAGTGTTGCAAAACTATGCACTTCAATTTCAAAAATAGTTCTTAAAAAGAGTCACTAAGGTTCTTGTAGGATCCAGTGAGGTGCTATCACTAGAATTTTGGAATATTAGTTTGTGCATGTTGAGTTTATTACCAAATACCTGCATTTTGTACTTGCTTTTGTCCATCTTGTTGAAGTTCCTTTGTCCCTAAATATTCTAAACTCCAATGCTTCTACTACCCATTACAGTACAACCCTACTTGGCTCAAATTTGTTGACCTCATATTTGTATGAGGTGAAGTCTTCAATCAGAGCTTCAATATGGTGTTCAAATCCTTAGATTTTGTTTAAATAACTATATTTTGTCATAGTGTTCAATCAATAAACTTTCATTCATTTTAATATTCAATCATTCAATCATTGACAATCATTTAATTATTTTCAATAGCTCAATCAATAAAAATTTTAATCAATACTTAAACCTTTTAATTAACACCTAAACCTTTCAATCAACACTTAAGCTTTTTATCACATTTAAATAATTTTAACTCAATCATTCAATAATTTTAAACACTTCATCAATTAATCTATCATTCATTCAATTACTTTAAATCTTTAATACAAATTTAGTTTAAATCTACTATTAAAAATCTAGTTTAAAGTTCAAACCTTAATGCCTTTGGATATTTCACTTTTATAGGGGAATTTTTTGTTGGATCAAAACCTTAGGTAAGGCCCTTAAAATGGTGTTTAATCATTAACATCAAGATTAGACATATCCATAGAGCATCCTAATCATTTTGGAGTCCTCCATGTCATTCCAAACTCTAAAACCTAAAGCATATTCCCTAGGTCCAAAACCTTCAAATATTTACCATCCTTGCCACTCAACATAGCATATTGGTTTAAACACCATGGAAACCTATAAAAATCATGCAAATTTGTTTACAATCATCATTACATTGATTTGAACTCACTTAGTTTCATGTTTGACTATGGTTGACCAAATTTGACCCATGAGATCCTTAAACTATTGCATTTATTCATATGCATGAATCATAATATAAACTTCAATCCAATGCCTAGGTTTGGCCCATTGGAAATTTATAATCACTCTTAATAATATATTGACCTAAATTGACTCTTTACTGAGCTAGGTTGGCCATAATCAGTCACTTTGATAATTAAGAGCCCATTTTACTCTACACCTACAGTCATGCATATGAGTTACACTAAATAATGAAAAAGCATTCATTACCCTCTAAACATTAAAACCTTTCATAACTAAACATGATTGAGCCATTGGTGGACCATACTTGACCATAATCGAAAAAATCCTTGTCAAACCTAAATTTGATCTAAAGGAACCCTAAATGCAATTCAATGCTTAGATACAAATGATTGACCTACCATCACTTCCAATAAGTTTTGAATGCCATTTGTAATACATCTAAGGTCTGGTCAAACCTAGTTAACCAAGTCAACATAGGTTGATCAAACTTTCCATATGGGTCTCCTCTTTTATTTTAAGTGATATAGGTGAACCCAAGGCACCCAAACCCCTTTGGACTATCCATTGGGTGCCTAAGGATCAAGCCTAGCCAGCTCAACCCTTTGGTCCACTATGGCTAGAAAATTGGCTGACCCAAGTGAACCCAAAAAGGTTTTATTGGTCCAAAACTCAATTCATGCCACATAAAACTAAACCAACATTTACAATAGAAACCTATAGGTACACTACATTGAACCTAGCCAGCCTCACCATGGGCTGACTTGGGTTATCCAATTGGGCTCACCCAAGTGTTAAAAATCACCCTTTCATGAGTCATTTATAACTTTATATCAAATTAGTCCAACCCAACCCATGTAATATGCTTGGGAAGGTTTCAAACACTTTGCCACATTATCCCTTGTAAGGTGGTGGCCTAAGGTGGCCGAAAAATCAAGAAACAACACCTATTTTCTATTGATTCACTCATAACATCTTTAGTACCTAACCAGTTGCTTTTTATTTCCTGGGTGACAAATATATGTCCTATTGGATCGACCATAACCAACATCGTTGCTTGATGCCACCAAGATTGACTGAATTTTAAACTTTGGCATGCTATCTTCTCTCTACAAACTCCCCAATTTCTATAAATAAGGGAGCTATTTATTTGCTCTAAAACACTCCGTATAAGCTCCTCTTTGATTCCTAAGCTTCCCCACAGATCTCTACAAACTTCTACTTTTATTCAGTGGAACTCTAGTGAGCTCCTTTTGCCAAATTTCAAGATCTTAATCAATCTCTTCTCCTTGGTTTTTCTGAAGCAAAGTTCTCCCCTAGGTCAAGTGAAGTGCAGCCCACTAGAAATTCTCCTCAATTCTCCTATGTGTGGAAGTATTTTTCAAACTCAAGAATTGATTAGTATAGATCTAGTTAAGTGTGAAGTTAACATGGAATCTATAACAAATCAATCATTGGATTGAAAGTTCACACTCAGATGATCCTCTAGGATCAATTTGAGTGAGTTCTATTGGTTAAATTATTTGGATCAACAAAAGTTTCTATATGGTTAAGATATCGAAAGGGAGGAAGAAGACATAATTTGGGCTATCTATTTAATTCAAATAAGATAGACAACACTGATCAAGTTGGATAGGCTATTGTGGTTCTCCCCCATTACTTTTGAGCCAACATCTTTCAGCCATCCAATCTTTGCTAAAATAGCTATAATCAATGTCGCACCGTTTGAGGGTCTCACCTCTTATTAAATAGTAAACCAAATAGTGCCATCTAAAAAGAATGTGCAAAGTCAATCTATATAAATGTGTAATTCAATTTCTAGAGCATTTAATTAATATAAATCACTTAATTCTTCAAAAATTCATAGCTCCTCTTGAACTCGGCAAATTTTAGAGATCTAGGGTTTCATTGATATTTCTTGACGAGTACTACAAAAGCTTTATGGTTTTTTTTGAAGAAGCATAAATTGCATTAATAGCTTAAAAAAAATAATTACAACTACAAAGATGATTCCTTCATCAACAAATCATAAAATGAAGAAGTAACATTATTCAAACTAAAATCTTCCCAAAGAAAATTGCTAAAGATAGCATCATTAGCACACAAATCCGCTAACTTATTACTATTCCTATCTATACAATTAAAAATGACATGATTAAAATCTTTGATGAATGTAAGGTCTTCAAACTATTTCCCATCTTTGCTTATTGCTTCTTGAATCAATATGATAATGTTGGAATTATCACCTTCGATGACAATCGCTTTGTAATTGAACATCCAATCTTTAATGACTTCTTTTATAGCTTAAATAGCTAATAGCTCCAAACGAGAAACATCCCAAAGAACACAAGAATGCCCAAATGCCAAGAGAAATCTACCTTTATGATCTCGAAATACACAACCCATTCCTGCTCTATATGAAGGAAAAAGTGAAGCATCAACATTAACCTTAATCCAGTCGGGAGGAGGAGGATGCCAATGATTAGACAACAGTCTTACCGACTGATTAGCACCCCAGTGACCCGATTTTGAAACTACCCAAAGCTATCAGAATAGAAGCATAGCTCAACAAATTGCCAGCAACCACAACCGAACTCTCTTCCATGCCTTCGTGAATAAATTTGTTTCTTGCCTTCCAAGAGAAATAAACTGAATTGCAATATAGATTTACTCGCATGCTATTGTTCCCAACCCTATTTTCAATCCAGTTATAACATTCTTCAAAAGTTATAAAAGATGGGATACAAAAACCGCACCTATTTAAATGTTGGAAAACATCATTCAACTTGCCACACATAACTACAATATGTTCAATATCCTTCATCTCATTACATCTCCTAGGACAAAAATCATCATCCCTCAATCTTCTATATGACAAAAAATGACTTGTTGGAACATCATTATTAAACATCCTCCACCAGAAAACTTCTACACGAGGATTGAGTTTTGCCTTCTTGATCCATCTCTAGAATTGATTCCGTATTATTCAGAAACTGAAGCTTCAAATGCCAATGAAGCAATTATTTTTCCTAAATTTTGAGAAATAAGTTCCATCCTGTCCTCATTCATACCTGGCTTGATGATTATTTGACAGATCACATCCACCAACTCCTTACCAAAAAAATTACTGAGCTCATCTACATTCCATCTCCCATCTGCAATAAATTTATCCACCGAAGTTATAATGCTCCCTATAGATACTACAAATGTTTGCCATTTGTTTATGCATTTATCCAATATCCAAGTGTCTTTAAAAGCATCAATGGAAGCACCATCCGCAATGTCCCACCGAACAATCAACTTTAGCAAACTTCCACCACCAGAGATTAGATTCCAAGAAGATGAACAACCCTTCTTTGTGGACCCAACGTCAGACAAATCACCATATTTTGAAAAAAAAATTTTATGCAGCAATGACTCTTTATCATGCACATACTTCCAGGCAAGCTTGGCTCTCAGTGTAGCAACTTTAGCTGAGCAGGAGTGAAGTCCACGACCTCCCCATTTCAATGGCTTACACAAAACATTCCAGCTGACATAATGAAGACCCAACCTTTTATGCGACTTTTTCCCAATGGAATTTCTGCACATTTTATCAAGTTCATACAACACCCTTCTTGGAACAAGAGAATGAGTACAATGAAATGTAGGATAGGACAACATTACACATTTAACCAGAGTAAATTTACATGCTAAAGAGATAAACTTACTACCCCAAATGTTCAGCATCCTCATAGCTTTATCAATAATAACTTGAAAATCAGCTGTAATTAGCCTCCTCAATGCCATTTTGACTCCAAGATAGTAAAATTCCTTAACTGTTTTGAATCCCATGATCCGTGAAATAGTCTTCTTCTTCCTATTTTTGACCGATTTGCCAAAAATCATAACAGATTTATTGAGGTTAATATGTTGTCTAGTCAATTGTTAAAAATCATTTAAAATCCCCTTAATTTCATTCACCACCTTCGTGATGGCTTCAGAAAAGATGATGAAATGATCTGGATAAAGAAAATGTGAAATTCTTAGTCCCTTTGGGTAAATACTAATTCAAATAGAATCTCCTTTTTGAATAAAAGCATTAGAAAGAAGTTGGGAGCAAAGGATAAACATAAGAGGTGACAACGGACAGCTTTGGCGAAATCCACTCCTTGCATTGATTCAATTCTAGAAGTTTCCATTAATCATCAAAGAAAACATTGACTCCTTTATACATTCCATAATCAGGTTAAAAAACTTAGCAGGGAACCCAAAATAATCTAAAACTTTCATTAGAGTAGACCAGCTCATTGAGTCATATGCTTGCTCCATATCAACTTTGAATGAGACTAAACCTTTTGAAGATTTCGAATAACTGAACTTGTGGAACAATTCCTGGGCTTTCAACACATGATCTGACATCAACCTTCCTTTTAGAAAAGCCACTTTTTCTCAGAAATAACTTTAGGAATAATGAAAAATAATCTATTCAAAAGCACCTTTGCCACCACTTTGTTGACAGAATTGCATAGGCTAATAGGCCTATAATTAGAAGGATATAAAGGATTGCTTACCTTGGGAATAAGCACAATTAACGTCTCTTTCCATCCATCATCCATTTCTCCATAACAAAAGAAATGTTTAATAACATTCCAGAAATCTATTTAAATAATATTCCAATATAATTTAATGAAGGAATATGAAATACCATCTTTCTTAGGTGCTATATTACCTCCATTCTACTTGATTACCAGTTCTACTTCCTCCAAGGTGAATTACTTTTCTAGCAGTTTCCTATCTTCATCATCCAGAAGTTTCCACGGAGATGGCCATCCTTCAAGATCGCAACTCTTATTTTTCCATTTGTCCCTATAGAACTGAAGTAGCACATCTTCAATTTGCATTTGATGCTCCACAAGCACTTCATTTTCATCTCTGATTTTGAAAATACAATTTGAGTTCCTTCTTGCACTAGCAAAAGATTGGAAAAATCTAGAATTGTAGTCACCCTCAACCATCCATTTGAGCTTAGCTCGCTGTCTCCACCAAATGTTTAGTTGAGCCATTGTTGAATTTAGCTCATTCATCTTAGCCTTGAGACTCCAACACTCGTCATCCAAGAAAAAGCCCATTCTGATTCCTTTGCCTGCAGCTCCAAGATGTCCTTCAAAAGTGAATCCTTCAGTTGATTTAAATTCTTTAACTTAGCTCTACTCCAATAAAATAAATACTTCAAAGCTCTCCTTAACTTATTGTTGAGAATATTGGAGAAACTACCATAAGAATCCTCGTTCCAAGCTTTCCTCACCACAGCATACGAGGCCAGTATAGAAGCCCACGCGTCTTCAAACTTAATGTTCCTTTTAGCATTAGGATTAAACTCCAGAAGTTTTAATAAAATTGGATAATGATCTGATGCCACTCTAGCCAAGTGTCTAACCACCACACCATACAATGATCTGATGCCATCTGATCTCCTACTCCTAGGAGCTAATTTGATAGACCCTAGACCTTTTAATTATTTAGAACTCTTTTTCTTAACATAAGAAGAACTGCATACATCGGACCCCAATTCTTCCTTCATAATCTCTGGATTTTCCTTTAGAGGATCATCTCCATTCCTCATATTGCCAACAATAACTTCATTAGCTCCCACCTTATCCTTTCTTTCTAGAGTTATTTCACCTTCTTCTACAACATCATTTAGAATTTCAAACTTAGCACATAACTGGGGCCATCCATTTGCAAAGAACACTCCTGACTTAAAACACCATGAGGAGAAGAAATTCCTAGCTCTTCCAGACTTGGATTAGTACCGCCTCCCTCATTGGACTCATTAACAACTACAGTCCCCATTTCCAAAGAAACATGATCCAAATCCATTGATTCCCTCCTCACAGAGATCACCGGATGGGGTTGAAACTTTCTGGAAACTGATTTCTTTTTCCTTCTGTTCTCATAATTGACATGTACCTGGGGACCATATCCTTCTTTAATCCCTTGAGCAGTAGATTTTTCCTCCTCAGTAGTTTTGGAATTCTCGACCACATTAGGGACTTCTTTAGTCTCAGACTTCTCTGGCTGTTTTAAAACTTGATTGACATTCAAACATGATTGAAGCAAATATTAGAGATTCTTTCATACTCAATTCTTTGGAAGAATTTCCCTGAATTACCCTCCACACATACTCCCAGAGGCAGTTTCTCATCTAACTTGATACGAACACAAATCCATGCAAATTCCTTCCTTCACCATTGAAACATATTTCCATCCAACAAATATGGTTTCCCAATCATAGATGCAATCTTGAATACATTTATCTCACCCCATCACTGCAATGGGAGATTGGGCATCCTAATCCAAATAGGAGCAGTTAACCCTTTTAAGGATATATAAGAAAATATTGGCGACCATCTATCCATTCCAATGATATGTCCATTAACATACCATGGCCCATTAGAATAAACTGATTCCAACAATTCTGGCTCATAAAAAGAACAAAAAACCCAACCCATTCAAAGCATCATGAGATGGAACATACCAAACTGGGACCATTGCCTTCTTAATTATGAGCCAATCACAGGAAATGGAGCATCCTCTTCAAGCACCTTTACCACCAAAGAGTTCTGATGTTTTTTGGAATTTACCAGCTCATTCTATAAGTGAAGCTTCACCGTTTTACCATCCTCTGTGAGATAGTCTCCATAGTGTAGGTCGAGGACTCTAATATTTTCCTCAAACTCCAAGCGTTCTACTTTATATTAACTTGAGGCTCTAATGGCACTACAGGAAGGCTAGAATTGCGACCTTCAACATCTCCTGAACCACCATTATGAACTAAATCCAAATCTGATTGAGTCTCTGGTGCCTTTGTAGAGTCTTTTAATTCTTCAAGAAATTCACTATTATTTTCCTTCAAACAAAGAACTCCCTGTTGATCCACCTTATCACTAGTACCAATAAATTCAACTACATTGGAAGAAGGTTCTTCAAATGCCCGAAAAAATGGATTAACCTTTTCAACTTTGCTCAAACCAGCCACCTTCCTAGAGGAGGAAGACGCACCAGCATTAAACTATACAATGATTTTTGGACGCACCATAGACTTGAACATGGGTTTCCCCTTATCTTCCACTAAGATACTTTTACCTTTCCCTATATCTTCAATGGTCTTCCTAGGATTTAGCAATCCTCCTTCATTAATGATAATAGACATTCCACTTCTATACCTTGATTTCGAATCTTGAACAAAACTAGGTTGAACATTTCCAAATGCTGGTGGAAACGTTGAAATCGATCGGCCTGGAAACATAGAAATTCCCGAAGAAGAATTCCAAACATTGAACGGACCACCGGCCAAACGAGGCCAGCGACCCTCCTCTGCCATCTGAGAATTCATAAAAATAGCGAAGTCAAAATTTTAAATTCAGCAATCTTTATCCAAATTCCCAGAGCTTCTCTCTCTAGCTTCTCTCTCAAGGTGTTTTTGAAAAGCTTTAAGGTTTGGGGTCCAATTTTGCAAGCATGAAGAGTAATTTAAAAAAAGCTCCCCACTATAACTTTGAAATTATTTGATGAAATTAAACCCATTTTGCTCAAATTATAGGGATAATTTTTAGATATGTTTGGCATAGGTCCAAAATTACTCAAGTCAATTTGAACTCAGAGAGGGCTTCTAATTTAATTCTAAATTTCCTGGTTAGAAATTAACCTAGAAATTTAAAATTTAATAAAATCAAATCCATAAATCCCTTAGGGATTTTATTGTGTGGTTTGTTAGAATAATGTATAAGGGTTTGTTAGCCACTAATTTTCCTCATGTATTGGTCTTGTTAACCACTTATAAAATTTATAAAATATAGATGTATTTATTTTAAAAATTTATTAAAAACCCTAGGAAGGATTTGATGAGCCCAATTTGCTTTGGCTTTTTTTTATGATGGTTAAGGTCTTCCACATAAACCTTGAGTCATAGTTAACTTATGGTTTATATTTTAAGCTAATAGGAGTTCATTTGGTCTGTCAAATAACAAATACTAATGTCACCTCCATAAATGACCTAGAAATTTCATTCAATATCAAGAAGCTTGTGCAAAAGAAGAAAACATCACTCTCTACAACTCCCAGGAGATTCTAGGGCTCCTACACGGCCGGGCTTTTCTCTGTCATGGATCATTTTTCGTGGATGGTTTTGCTTGTTTTTGCCGATCCTTTTTTGGTTTACGTTTGCTGTCATGGTTTTTATTTTATTTCCTCTCATGTTTTCGCTTGTTTTGGGGGATGACAACTTCGATGACACTGATCCCTTGGTTATCTGTGAATGGGGAAGGTAAGTCTCGATCTTTCAAGGAGGTTCTTGCTGGTAATGCTTCATCTTCGGGCTCTAAGATCATTTTTGTGCATACTTCTTTCAAAGGTTTATTAGCTTTGTTAATTGATGACAAGGTTATTTTTCATCTCGCAGGTCCCTTCGCCTTTACTCTAGTGGGGAATATTATGTTATGATGCCCTAATCTGGATATTATTCGCAAGTTTTTTTTGAACCTCAAACTTACTGGAACATTTTCTATTGGAATGATGGATCAACGACATGTTGCTATACAACTTTCTAATGATTTAGACTATAGACATATTTTTTCGAGAAGAGCCTATTACATTCAAGGTTACCAAATGTGTTTACTTAAATGGATGCCGGATTTTGATATAATAGAAGAATCGCCTATAGCACCTATTAGGATTTTCGTTCCAAATCTGAGGATGCATTTTTTTAATACTCAAATCCTTTTTGCTTTAGCTTCTATCTTTAGTAGACCTTTACAAATAGATCAGGCTACTACCTCTGTTTCTAGGCTGTCTATTGCTAAGGTTTTGGTTGAAATGGATATTTCAATGAAACATCCCAAGGAATTATGGATTGGCACTGAGCTCAATAGTTACCAACAAAAAGTCGATTGAGAATTTATCAATATTTTATGGTTTTACAAAATGCATGGTCATTCTAATTGTGAATGCTTTAAATTACACCCTCAATTATGTAAGAATAAGGAAACTACGAAAGATCTAGAAGGGGAAAATATTGTGAGGAATCATTCTTATGTTCAAATTTCTAACCCTGTGTAGGAGATGGTGGAGGAGCAAACCTCTGAAAGGGATAATCATGATCATGATCATGAACCTGTGGCCCCATCATTGCTTAACCCAGGCGTTGCGATTGAGCAAAGGATGGAATCTAATAATGAGGATCAATTGGATGTTATGCTTACCGAGCATAATAATATGCTTACTAGTTTTCAATTAACTTGTTCTACTAATAAGAGCTTACTTGAAATTGGTTCTGACGATTAATAACAAGGAGCCCATTCTGATAGATAAAGTTACCTCTATTTCTTATGTGTAAGATATGGGAGAGCATAATTTGGAAGAAGGAGAACTTGCCCAAGAGGAAATTATAGAGGGTAATACTAACTCTGATTATGTTGCGAAAAAGGGTTGTAAGGATTCTCAAACTTCATCTCAAAATTTTCTTTCTATGAATGTGTCTAAAAATCAAGAAGGTATTAATTAAAAAGCTATGGAGGAGGAGAGGGATTTTATTTCTATTCCTTCCAAAAAGAATAAGAAAAACAAAAATGTCGTGATTAAATCCCTTAGAACCACCCGATCTCAATCTTCTCATCTAAACTATTATGATTAAGTCTCTTATTTGGAATGTGTGGGGTATTGGATGCCCCTCTACTAGGGTTCGTGTGAAGAACTTGTGTCATATTCATAATGTTTCCATGCTTATTGTTATTGAGCATTTTATTTTTGTTGATAAAATAAATAGTACTGCTAGATTTTTAGGTTTTAATCATGCTGCGACTAATACCTCTAATAAGATTTAGGTTATTTGGAAGGATCCTTTGTTTATTGAGATAGTAGGAGAATTTACTCAGGTGCTTCATTGTAGTATTGGTTTTATGCAATACCATTGTTTGGCTTCTTTTGTTTATGCAACTTCCTCTCGTAGCAGTAGAAAAACTATGTGGGAGCAACTTATTTTTTTTAATTATAGTATTAACTCTCCTTGGATGGTAAGCGGAGATTTTATCACTATTTCCTCTCCATCTGAAAGACTTGGGGGGTCTATTCCTGTCTATCAATCTATGGAGGACTTTAATAACAAGATTTTAGATTGCAACCTTTTTGATATTGGCTATAATGGTAGCAATTTTACTTGGAACTGTGGCAATCTTTGGCAAAGGTTGGATCATGTTCTTTTCAATGATAGTTGGATTAATAAATTTACTTCTACTTATGTTGAACATCTTAGTAGAACTCTTTCTGATCACTCCCCCTTGCTTATTACAATTAAGTTTAGAAATGATACCTCCATCAGCAACTTCAGATTTCAGAACATGTGGCTTCTCAATCACTCTTTCTTTAACATGGTGCAGGAGAATTGGTCTACTCCCCTTCACCCTGATAACTCTATGATTGGAATGATTAGATTGTGGCTTAAGTTGAAAAGACTGAAGTAAAATATTTACTAGTGGAATCAAAATGTTTTCAAAAATTTTTTTACTAACATTCTTAATGTTGAAGAAAATGTTACCTCTTTGGAGCAGATTTTGCAAAATCATCCTTCTGATGCTAATCTTAGTGCGCTTCACCATGCTAAAAGTGTTTTGTGTAATTTACCTGATCAGGAGGAAACTTATTGGAAGCAGAAAGCTGCTTCTAAGCACCTCATTGAGGGGGATAATAACACCAAGTATTTTTATGCTTTAGTTAAAAGGAATAGAACTAGGAACTGGATTCATAAAATTGCTAGTGATGATGGTTCTTATACTGAAGATGCGAGGGAGATTGCTAACTCTGGTGTGGTTTTTTTAAAAAATTTGTTTAATAATAATTTTAATCCCGTCCCTATTGAAAATTCTAATATTATCCCTAATATCATTAACCATGATGATAATTTGGCTCTTACTGTGCCCCCTACTCTGGAGAAATTAAGCATACAGTTTTAGATTTAAATACTGACTCTATTGCTTGTCCTGATGGTTACACGACTAAGTTTTTCCAAAAGGTTTGGGACATTGTGAGTTTTGATCTGTTTAATGCTATTTTAGATTATTTTGCTGGTAACTAAATGCCTAAGTTTTTTTTCTTCATCCTCCATTGTGCTTATTCCTAAAAAGAATGGGGTTCTTGTTGTAATGATTTTAGACCTATCAGTCTTTGTACCTTTTTTGGTAAAGTGATTTCTAAATTGCTTATGAACTGCCTTGCTCCTTTGCTTCCTAAAATTATTACTCCTAATAAAACTGGTTTTATTAAAGTGAGATCTATTTTGGATAATATTTTATTAGCTAAAGAAATTTTGAATGATTTGGATGTTAGGGTGCCTGCTGGGAATATTATTTTCAAAGTGGATATTGCTAAAGCTTATGATCATATTAGCTGGAATTTTCTCTATAATGTCATGTATTTATTTGATTTCAATTCTGGTTTTGTTAATCTTATTAAACTGTCCATTTAAAATTGTTTTTTCTATATTATTATTAATGATAAAAGTCATGGTTTTTTTATGTCCTCCCATGGATTGAGACAAGGTGATCCTATCTCTCCTGCCCTCTTTATTATTGCCATGGAGTACTTGTTTAGAGGTATTATTAACCTTTATGAGAATTTCCTTAACAATTACTATAGAACTATGGGTGGCTTTCCTGTTTCTCATTTATGTTTTGCTGATGACATTATTATTTTTTCCAATGCTTTGATTAATCGGGTTAATAAACTCATGAGGTTTTTGAATATGTTTGAAAAGTGTAGTAGTCTTTTTATCAAAAAAAATAAGAGCTGCTTTATTATTTCCAACAAGGTTCCTCATAATCACATTATCACTATCAAGAATAATACCGGTTTTGTTCAAGGGTCTTTACCTGTTAAGTATTTAGGTGTTCCTCTCTATAAGGGGAGAAAGAAAACATTTTTTTTTATGATCTTATCACTTCTATTCAGAAGAGACTTCTTTCTTGGGAGCCTAATTTCCTTAGTTTTGGGGGTAGACTTACTCTAATCAGGAGCATTTTATTTTCTTTACCTGTGTATTCCTTTCAAACCTTGCATCCTATGCTTGCTGTTTGTAATAGAATCGAGAAATTAATCAATAAGTTTTTTTGGTGTGGCTCTAATGTGAATTCTAAAGTGATTTGGTCTTCTTGGACCAAGTGTTGTGGGGTTCTTAATGAAGGTGCTATGGGTTGTAAAAATATGTTTGATTTATCTCATGCTTTTTCCTTTAAATTGTGGTTTAATTTTCATTCTAGACTCTCTCTTTGGTCTAACTTTATGATTAATAAATATTGTGTTGGCAAGCACCCTTCTTTGTGTTGTTATAAAAAAAGTGATTCCATAGTGTGGAAAAGACTTTGCAACATTAAGTGGAGTGCTAAACCTCATGTTAAATGGGGGCTTAGTAGAGCTAATATTTTTTTAGACAAGATCAGTGGCTTGAAGGTAAGTCCATTGATTCCATTATTCATTATTTTTCCACTAATTCCACAAGAGTGAATTCTTTCATCATTGATAACACTTGGGACTATATTAAACTGGTTGAAATTCTTCCTACGAATGTTGTTTTTAAAATTCACAACCTGCCCATTAACCTTGATTCAGATGATTTGGTTTTATGTGATTTCTCGCACAATGGCTTGTTTAGTTTAATGGATGCTTGGCATGTGTTTAGGGATAAGAAGTGTGTGACCAAGGTTTTCTCCATGATTTGGCATAAAAGTATCCCCAAAATCATTTCTATCTTTATGTGGAGAATCATGCATAAATATATCCCTACTGATGATAATTTGAGTAAAAAAGGCTTCATTATTACTTCTTAGTGCCAATGTTGTTATCATGTAGAAAATATGCATCATGTGTTTATCTCTGGTCCAATTGCTATTAGAATTTGGTCTTATTTTGATGATATTTTCAATTTGAATGTTTTTAATGCCAGTATGTCTATCATTAATTTGTTAGAATCTTAGTTCATCAATTCCAAAGGTCATATCATAAATGTTATTTCTTCTTTGATTTTATGGTATTTGTGGATGGGTAGAAATAATTCTATGTTTAATAATATTCGGATGGATGCCTATAATATTATTTAGAATATTAAGGATAAAGTTTTTGAACTTTTCGCTGCTAATTTGGTGACCTCTAAGAATTTTAGGAATTTTTCTTTTGTTGCTCAAAAATTTGGCATAATTCTAAAGTCCAATTATTTTTTGGAGGATCCTAGTTTGGTGTATTAGATCAAACCTCCTCTTAATACTTTCAATCTTAATGTGGATGGCTCTATTAAAAATGATGCTTTTAGGTGTGGTGGCATTATCAGGGATGATAGGGGTAACATAATCATGTCTTTTGCTAGCCTTTTCAAGAAGTGTTCTGTCATGATGGCTGAACTTTTCGCTATTCTAAATGGCTTGAAATTATGTCTTTCGCTTGATATGGACAATATTTGGATTGAGGTGGATGCCGCTTTTGCGATTCATTGCCTTATGAATCCTACGAAGAGAGTTTGCAATCTTGAGCTTTTTTATCTTATTAGAGAGATTAATCAGCTTTTGGTGTTTATTAACTTTTCTATTTCTCATGTTCATAGGGAAGGTAATGCTTATGCCGACTGGTTAGCTAATCTGGATTGTAAGTTGGACCATCTTACTGATTTTATTAATTTTAATGTACCTATGTTACTTAAAGGCATTAGTAGGCTGGATAAAATGGGCCTGCCATACGTTAGAATTTAGCCTCATTTTAGCTGTAATGTTGTTTGTGCTATTGTATTTGGTCTTCATTTTCCTTACTGCTACTTGCTATTTATGGGTTAGGGTTTTTTCTCTTCATTTTATTTGTTTGGGTGTTTTGGTGTTAGCAATTGTTTAGATTTGCTCCAGTATTTTTTTGTATTTTGTGGGAATAGGTTTGAGATGTGATTGGACTATTGGCATCCTGTTGGTTTCCCTTTTTGTTGCTCTTCTACTCCCAGGAGGTGTTGTGTGTCCTGGTGTGGCTTGTGGGCTAACTCTTCTGGCCTCTTCGGGAGGCGTGTGGGGACTATCTCGAGGTTCATCTAAATGGTGGTGTTGTGATGTGGGGTTTATCCTGGCCTATGGATTATGGGTTTTTGGATTTTCGCTTTGATTCGGTCATGGGGATTTGTGCTATCTAGGTATTTACATTTTTTTAGTTCATTCTGGAGCTATTTTATGGCTTGGCCTTGTGGATTTTTTGGGGTATTTGCTGGTGGTTTTGGTTGATATTGTGGCCTATGGTTTAATCTCTTTGCTGGGGGGTTTCCTGGAATTTACCTGCCAGTGAGTTTGGATTTCTATGGTTCTACCTTATGTGTTTCCTCTCATGTTGTCCTGTTATTTATTTTCACTTATGTCTGACTTGTTTTGGGAGTAGGATTGAGCGGCATTAGTGTTATCCTAGTGATGACTTCTTTGGGTGTTTCATCCTGTGCTCTAATTGCCTATTCTCTTTTCTATTCTCTTTGATGTGGTATGGTTGCTATTTTTTATGTGGGAAGGACGTGCTCTCTCATGGGCATCAGCTTTTTATTATCCCCTGTATAGTGATTGTGATTTTATCCTATGCTTTTCTGATACCTCTACCCCAATGGACTTATTTTTTTGTTGTTTCTCTTGAACGCTTGGGATGTTCTTCTTTAGTTTGTCATTGATAGTGGCTATTTCTCTCTTCTTCTGGGAAGTTGCTTGGGGAATTTCTTCATTTATCATTGGGTTGTTATGTTAATTTCAATGGATTATGTTGGCACTATTATCTGGTTGGTATTGTTAGTGATATCTGGAATATGAAGTGGAAATGTGGTGACTACTGTGATCTGATCCTTATCAGTTTCTTGGTCTTGATGGTGTCATTTTTCAGTATCATTTTGGTTTGGTGCAAGGCTTTCTTGAATATCTGGATGACTTATTGTATGGTTATGCTGAATAACTACTTAGGCTTTACAGTGCTTTATTTTCTATATGTTTTAACTTTTGTTAATTATTCTATGTTATTTTTAATTATTCTATGTTATTCTATGTTATTTTTAATTTCAATTTTACTTTACAGGCCTTTTTCACAGGTTTTTGCAGACTCATTTTTGTTTTGTGCAGGGTCCTTTTTTGGAAGGAAAGGCTGAGATGATTTTGTATTTTCTTGCCCTTTCCTGTTGTTTTCTTAGATTGTTATTAGGCTTCCTTGTAATCGTGATTAGTGGGGATCTCTAGCTCTTAGGTTTTATTTTGACTTTTTTTGTAGCTCTTTTGAGCAGTAGCGAGCTGGAGGGACCTAATTCACAGCGCTCAATGACTCTCTCTCTCTGGCAGGAAATTTTGGGGCGATCCTATTCTTTTGTTGTTCCTTTTCATGGTTTCTACTATGGATTGGCATTTATTTGGGTTTTTCATTTAAGTGTTTGATTTGTCGGTGTTCAATTTTTATTTCTCCTACTAAGGCCGGTTGGCCTTAGGTCATTTTTATTTTTTCTATATAGCGGGTGCTCCGTCCACTCCAGTTCCGGGGCCTTGGGGCGTTCCACCTTCTGATCCGGTTACTTCTTCGAAAGGTTTTTCGGGTAACTTTTGTTTTGATTCTAAATGTCAATCTTTTAGATTTTCTTGCCAGATCCTCTTCTTCGAAAGAACCACTTTTCTCTTTCACGAAGTCAATGGTAAAAGGATTTCCTACTCTCCTTATGTCCAATAATGATATACTCAAACTTGCCACCCCTTTTCAGTTCACTCTTGTTGGTAAGTTTTAGGTTCGTCGACCAAATCTTGATGCGATTCATAAATTTTTTGGTAAACTAAAACTTTTAGGGAATTTTTCTATCGATTTGCTTGATGCGAGGAATGTGGCAATTCCATTATCCAACGACCTTGCTTACAGTAGGGTTTTTGCTAGAAGAACGTATTATTTTCTTAATTGTCAAATGAGATTATTGAAATGGACATCATTTTTTGATGTCAAAGGGGATCACCAATTGTCCCTATTTGGATATCTTTTCCAAATTTACATTTGCATTTTTTTAATTCTCATGTTCTTCATGCTTTGGGATCCATTTTTGGTAGACCTCTTTGAACGGATCAAGCCACCACATCTCATTCGAGGCCTTCAGTGGCTAGGATTCTTGGGGAATTGGACATCACTAAGAAGCACCCTAAAGATATCTAGCTTGGATTTTAAAATTTTGGGTATTTACAGCAAGTTGAGTTTGAAAAGGTTTTGAATTTTTTTTTGCATTATAGAGTGCATGGGCATTCGATTGATGATTGTTTTGTGGCACATCCTCAACATAGAAAGAACAATATGGCCCATAAGACTCTTGTTGCTCCCACTACAGGAGAACTGGGTGTGCTTGGAGATGTCCTTGGGGGTCATTATATTTTAAAGGAAAAGGTTCATAATAAAAATTTGGAAGAGCCAAAAGCTTGAGGGTATGGCATAGAGATTGGCCCTTTAGATAACTTCTTAAGGAGTGAAGGTTCCTTGGAATAGGAAGTCAAACATGGTCAATACAATTTTGATAAGGTGGTTTCTAATGAGCCAAATGATTTAGTGGATGTGGATGAGAATGGTGTAGGGGAGAAATTGGTGGACAATCAAAATCTTACTATTACTGGTTCCTTAGTTCCTCAAAGAATGGAGGGGAATAGCATGGGTGAAAAAGAATTATCACATTGTCAAGAAAATTACCAAAATGGTTGTGTTTTTAATCTTGTTAGTGAGGATAGATGTAAAAGTGGATCCGATCTTACTTCTAAAGACAGTTAGATGACTGATAGGGATAAGGTTGAGGATATGGAGAAAGGGGAAATTGATTCACGGAATACCTTCACTCCAAAGGATGATCTTAAGGGCTCCAATATTGATTCTATGTTTCCTCCTTTGGGAAAGGCTAACATTAATGAAGAAGCTTATACTTCTACTTCAAGAAAGAAGGGTAAGAATATTAAGAATTTTTTTGGTTTCACCCCTAGGGACACTAGAGCTACTAACCTATCTATTAATGGTTAAAGCACTAGTGTGGAATATTAGGGGTGTGGTTGGCTCTTTATCTAAGGGTAGAGTTAAGAATTTGTGCATGATTTATGATATTCATCTTCTTATTTTAATTTAGCCTTTAGTTTCTGTTGCTAAATTGGATTATGTTCCTATTAAGTTGGGTTTTGATTTTTCTTTTGGTAACTATGCTAATAAAATTTGGATACTTTGGAAACACTATATTTCTTTTGTTATTATCTTGGATTTGCCTCAATTGATCAATATTAACATTAGTTTTAATCAAGTTTTTTGTTATGCTTCTTTTGTTTATTCTTCTTGCTCTAGATTAGGTAGGAAAACTCTTGGGGATCAACTTACTGATTTCTCCTCCTCTATTAATGCTCCTTGGTTAGTAGAGGGTATTTTAATTGTGTTACTAATATTTCTAAAAGAGTTGGAGGTAATTCTCCTAATTATCATGCTAGGGAGGACTTTAATGATATGATCCTGAATCGTAACCTTCATGACATTGGCTATTCTGGTAATATTTTCACTTGGAATAAAGGTATTATGTGGTAGAGATTAGATCATATTCTTTTTAACAATTCTTGGATTTCTACTTTTCAATCGACTCACATTGATCATTTAACTAGAACTTTATCCGACCACTCTCCTTTATTATTAAGTATTACTAAAAATAGTTTAAACAATTATCAATCATTTAGATTCCAAAATATGTGGCTTTTGGATGATACTTTTTTAACCACTGTGCAATGTAATTGGAAAGCTCCCATTTTCCCTTTTGATAATATTTTTGGTATGAATTGGCTATGGTTGAAACTTAAATGTCTTAAACAAAAATTATCTTGGTGGAATAAATGCATTTTTAAGAATATCTTTTCTAGTATTTTGATTGCTGAGAATAATGTTATTAATGCTGATTTGGCTTATGTGCAGGACTCTTCTTTTGAGAATTTATCCATTTAAAATGAAGATAAGACTACTTTATTCAAACTTTAGGAAAAAGAAGAAGCTTATTGGAGGCAAAAAGCTTCTTCAAATTTCCTTGTGGAAGGTGACCGTAATACTACCTTTTTCATAATATTGCTAATCATAACAAAGTGAGTAGGCAAATTCATAAAATCACTTCCCCTGATGGTGATGTTTTTGAAAAGCATGATTTGATTTCTACTTCTAGTATTGAATACTTTGAGAAAGCTTTCAACAAAGATTTCAATCCAAATTTTAACATTGATTTCTCATTTATTCCTTCTCTTATTTCTGTGGAGGATAATTTGTTGTTGACTAAAAATCCTTCCAAGAAGGAAATTTGTTAGACTTTGAAAGATATGAAATCTGATTCTATTGCTGGCCCTCATGGTTTCACTAGTAAATTTTTTGAGTATACTTGGGAGATTATTAACGATGACTATTTTAATGTTACTGTGGATTTCTTTTTGGGCAATCCTATACCTAAATTCTTTTCATCTACGTCTATTTCTTTAATTCCTAAATCTAGCTATTAATTTTTGGATTGATTTCAGGCCTATTAGTTTATGTACTTTCTTCAATAAACTTATTGCCAAAATTATTTTGGGGAGATGATTCTTCCTAATATCATCTCGTTGGAACAAACGGGGTTCATGGAAGGTAGATCAATTTTTGATAATGTTTTACTCGCTCTAGAGTTAGTTCATGATTTGCATGCTAAGGTTTTTAGTGGTAATATTATTTTTAAAGTGGATATCACTAAGGCTTATGATAATCTTAATTGGGAACTATTCTTAAGCATTTTGGCTTCAGTATGCAATTTATTAATCTAATGAAGAATAGTATTGATCATTATTTTTTCTATGTAATGATTAATGGTAAGTCTCATGGTTATTTCAAGTCTTCTCATGGTCTTAGACTAGGGGATCCTTTATCTCCTGTGCTTTTTATTATTACTGTGGAATTCTTATCACGGGGTATTACAATGTTTTTAGAATTCACCTGAATTTGTAGTTTAGAACTGCTGGTGGTTTTCCTATTACCCATTTGAGTTTTGCTGATGATTTTATTATTTTCTCTATTGGTTCTATTAAAATGCTTCATATTCTTTTCAATTTTCTCAAGAAGTTCCAACATGCTAGTGGTTTTATTTTTAACCCTCCCAAGAGTTGCTTTATTCCTGCTAAGTCTATATCTTCTACTTAGATAACTAGTATTGAAAGAAAATTTTGTTTAATTAAAAGAAATTTACTGTTGAAGTACTTGGGCACCCCTCTTTATAAGGGAAAAAAATGCTCTCATTTATTTGATGATATTGTTTCCACTATTCATAAGAAACTTTCTTCTTGGGCGTTTAATTTTCTTTAGTTTGGTGGTAGGCTTATTCTTATTAAACATGTTCTTTGCTCCATTCTATTTATTTGTTTTATACTATTTGCCCTACTTTAAATGTTTGTAGTAGAATGGAGATTTTATTTAGTAAATTTCTTTGGGGCACCAAGAATAGGAAAAGTGCTATTATTTGGGGTTCTTAGAATAATTGGTCGGAGGCTGTTGACAAGGGGAGATTAGGTTTTAAAACTTTCACGAATATGATCACAACCTTTTCTCATAAATTGTGGTTTGCCTTTAGAGATAAGAAGAGTTTGTGGGCCATGTTCATGGTTTCTAAGTATTGTGTTGGAAAACATCCTCTGAATTATGCTTTCGAACGAGGTGATTCTTTCAACTAGAAAAGATTATGTGACATTAAGTGGGATACTGAACAGTTTATTCAATGGGGGATGGGAGCTGGCAATATTTTATTTTGGCAAGATAATTGGTTGGGTAATTTCTCTATTAACAATATTTTAAATACTCACTCCACGTCTGCTTGCAGAGTTAAAGATTTTATTATCAATGGGAATTGGAATATTGCTTTACTTACTAATAATGTGCCAAATTTTTTTATCCATTTAATTCTTAAGATTTCCGTTCATTTGGATAATGAGGATTGCATTCTGTTTAATTGCTCTAATGATGGTAAGTTTGCTATCAAACAAGTTTGGAACTCCATTAGGCAAAGGCTTCCTAAAGATTCTCTTTATTTAGCTTTCTAGCATGCTATCAACCCCCCCTCTTATTCTCTTCTCTTATGGAGGATTTTGCATAATTATTTTCCTTTGGACTCTATTTTAATTTGCAAAGGTTTTTATATTGCTTCCAAATGTCAATGTTGTTATCATATAGAGTATATGAATCATGTGTTCATTCATGGTCCGATTGCCATGAAAGTTTGGCTTCATTTTGATAACATGTTTAATGAGCATTGTACTACTACCTACAATTCTATTTTTAATCTTCTTAAGGATTGGTTCATTTCTACTAAAGGTCATATTAGGAATATTCTCCCTATTGTCGTTTGTTGGTTTTTATGGAGTAGTAGAAATGATTCTAAACATGAAGAGATTAAAATGAATGCTACAATTGTTATTTCTAATGTTAAGAACAAAATTTATCAGTTGTATGTTGCGAATTTAGTTAAGGCTAATTCCTTTAAAGTTTGTCTTAAGGTTGCTTCTGAGTTTGGTTTGAATTTTTTTGGCTAATTTTGTTTCCTTAAAAGATAGAATTATCTACTGGAAGAAAACTTTGGAAGGGTGTTTTAAGCTTAATACTGATGGTTCCTGGAATAATTTGCAAGCTAGTTGTGGTTGTACTATTAGGGATTCTAATGGTTTCGTGACTGTTGCCTATGCAGGTCCTTCTTTAGTGAATAATGTGATGTATTCAACTATGCATTTCCTTAGGCATCACAAATATTTGGATTAAAGTGGATTCCATGCTCTTGATTGACTATATTAAAGGTAACCTTACTTTCAATTCTAAAAATTTTTATATGTTAAGAGATATCAATTATTGGCTTTCCTTTCTTACTTATACTGTTACACATATTTTGTATGTAGGTAATGCTGTTGTTGATTCTCTTGCTAAAATTGGTTGCTCTTTAATGGGCTATATGGAATTTTTTGAGCTTTCTTTACCTAGGGAGATTAGGGGGTTGGCTAGATTAGATCGGTGTGGTCTTCCTTTTTTCCATTTTAATTAGCTTGGTTTTCCTGGCTGTGTTGTTGCTGGTGGGTTTAATGATTCTCTTCTTATTTATTCCCTTATGGTTTTCGGTGGTTGGCTTTATTATGGTTTACCTGTTCCTCCTTTTGTTGAGTTTTTTTTGTAATCTGGTGTTTTGCATTAGTCTTCGGGTGTACCATTGCCTGATGATTTTTATTGGTTGTGGTTGGAAGGATTTTTGTCTGGATAGGATCAAGCTTTTCACTATTGTGTTTCAGCGAGTTTGTTATTTTATACTTGTTAAGGAAGGTTTTATTGATTACTATATCCTTATTTTCAAGAATTGGTTAGTTGTGGTTAGTTATTTTTTATGTATTGGTTTTGATTCTTGTGACGCCCAAATTTGTCTCTATTTTAATGCTTTAGGTTTCGAAGGTGCGATCAAAAATAATGGTTTGGGTTTGAGCTATGATTGGATCTATGCATATTCTAATTTGAACCATAAGTGTTGCTCTTCTCCTCCCTGGGTTTACTTAATTGGTATGAATTGTTTTATCATTGTCCTGATGTTGTGTTTTGTTGTCACAATGGATGGAAAAACTAGTTGGGGCGGTGACTGGTCTTTTTTGTTTGGTTGAAATTTGATTCTGATTATCGATCTCAAGATTATTATTAGGGGGTTTTCCTTCTTTCTGGGTGGGTGGCATGGAATTCAGTTTAATTATGTTGCTATCATGGTTTTCTGTTGCATGTATATTGCTTCTACTTTTAACGTTCTTTGCATTTCTTGGGTATGCAACTGTGCTTTTGGGAGGAGAATGGTGTGGCAATTGGGTTCCATTTATGACATCATTAAAATTACTACATTCATGAGCTCTACCGACCCTACCATTTATTTTTTTGATTCTCTGGTTTATTTTCTCTACATCTACTGGAGCATTTATGCCACTTGGAATGTTAATGCTATTAAGAATTATAGCTGCTGTGTTGAGTGCACTTGGTTTGAGGGCTCTTTTAATACTTATTTAACTTCTATGGTGAGGTATATTAAGATTAATAGTATCTTTGTTTGGTGGAATTCAGATCTTTGGCTGGTTGCCATTTGGTGTTTTGTTTGTTGCTCTCTATGGAGAACTATTTCTAATCATGTTATCTTTTTTAATTTTCCTGTGAAGTATTAGTTTTCTGTTTGCTTTTTATTTCTTGTGGATGGTTGGTTTCCTTACATTCATGGTATGGATTATGTTGATGGTGTGCTGGCTGGATTATTTCTAAGGATTTCCTTACTGATCTTTCTGATTCTCTTGATTTTACTGATTATTGGGATTTTTGGTATTCTAATTACCTTTTTTTGAATGAGAATTTTCAGATGGCTATTAACAGGTTATGCTACATTGCTGCTGAAGGAGTATCCTTTACCTATTTTTTTATAAATCTTTTTGGATTCTATTATTGTATTTGCTGTGTTTATGCTATTATTATATCTTGCAGGTTTGGTGGTTGGATGTTTTGGTGGCCAAGATGGATTATTTTTGCAGGAAGTGCATGCTGAAAGTCTTCTTTTTAGCCTTCCTTTTTTGGGTGCTATTTCTTTCAGCCCTAGAATGTTATTAGGAGATTTTGTTGATTGTAGCATAGGGGACCTTCGGCTCTTAGGTTTTTATTTGGCTTTTTTTGTAGCTTTGGCGAGTAGTACTGAGCTGAAGGTCCCCTCTAATGACCTTGTATCCTTTTCTTTATTTAATGCGTAGGCCCCTAGAGCGGGTTTCCCATATATATATATATAAGAAATTTCATTCAATTCAAAGGTTTATATTTTAACCCTAATTTTAGAGTTACCCGAGCTTCTCATATTCCTTTACCAATGGTTAAAGACCTCATTTTGAAAATAAGGGGTGTGGGGAACCCTCCTTCTAGGGATAGGGTGAAGAACTTATGTAGAATTTATAATATTAATGTTTTGGTTTTACTTGAACCTTCAATTCCGGCTTCCAAGATTATTTCTAAGCATACTAAACTTGGTTTTTATTGATCGTTTAGTAATTGTTCTAGAAAAATTTGGATTTTCGAGAAACATTGGTTTACTTTAAATATTCTTATTGATTTTTCTCAAATTGTGCACACTAATTTAAAGTATCTTCAATTTTCATGCATTGCATCTTTTTTGTACGCTTCTTGTTCTAGATTTGAAAGGAGGAATTTATGTAATGAAATGCTGGATTTTTTGCTTCTAATATTATTGAACCATGGATGGCTGTTGGTGATTTCAATACAATCACTATTATTTCTGAGAGAGTTGGGGGAAAACCTCCGAATTTCCAAGCTATGGAGGATTTTAATGATATATTATTAGCTTCTAATTTACATGATATTAGTTTTTCTGGTAATGCTTTTATGTGGAATCAGGCTACTATGTGGCAACATTTAGATCGTATTCTTTTTAATAGTGTTTGGATTTCTAAGTACGATAAGTCCCATATTGAGCCTTTGTCTAAAACTCTCTCTAATCATGCTCCTTTACTTTTGAACATTTCTATGAATGACAATTCTACTTCTGCATGTTTTAGAAAAATTATATATGGGTTTTGCATGATTCATTCCTTACTAATGTTGAAGCTAATTGGCATGCTCCATTTTTTTTCAATAATAATTATTTTGGTATGATTCGGCTTTGACTTAAGCTCGAACGGCTCAAGAAAAATTTAAATTGGTGAAATAAATGCATTTTAAAGAATTTATTTACTAATATTTTGGAAGCTGAGAAACAAGTTGATTTAGCTGATAATATTTACATGAATCTTCCTTCTACGGATAACCTTCCTTCTTGTAAGTTTTTAACTGAGGGGGATAGAAACACTAATTTTTTAAATAATATTGCTAATCATTAAAAAAGTTACTAGTTATATTCACAAGATTTCCACTCCTGAAGGTTAATAATTTGATTCTCCAGACATGGAGTATGATTCTGGTTTTAAGTATTTTAAGGAGGTGTTTAACAAAAACTTTATTCCTGATTTAAATTTGGAATTTTCATTTATTTCGTCGCTTGTGTCTGAAGAGGATAACATTATGCTCACTAAAATTCTATCTGGAAATGAGATTGAGTTGGTTATTAAAGAGATGAATACTGATTCTGTAGCCAGGCCGGATGGTTTTACTATGAAACTCTTTCAAAAAACTTGGCATATCATTAAAGAGGATTTAATTAATGTGGTTGTTAATTTCTTTACAGGTAATCCTTACTCAAAATTTTTTACCTCTACTTCTATAGTTTTGATTCCCAAAGAGTGATGTTACTAATTTGTGGAGTGATTTTTGGCCTGCTCTTTTTTCAACAAGCTCATTGCCAAGTTAATTATGTCTAGATTAGCTTTAATTATCCCTAATATCATTTCCCTTGAGCCAACTAGTTTTGTAAAGGGTCATTCTATTTTTGAAAATATTTTATTAGCTCAAGAGCTTGTGCATGATTTGGAAGCTAAAATTGTGGGTGGGAATGTTATTTTTAAGATTGATATTACCAAAGCTTATGACAATATGAATTGGAAATTTCATTAAATTATGCTTCATTCTTTTTTTTTGAGATAAATGCCCAATTGCATTAAAAAGAAAAGCTAATTACAACCAACTCAAAAAGAACCTAAAGCATCACATTCCTCCTTCAAACAAGACAAGAAGGAAGGAGGAATCTCTACATCATTAATATCCGACCAAGTAAATGAATATTTCACACCCAAATTAGCCCAAATATCTGCTAATTTGTTGCACCCTCTATTACAAAAAGAAAACAGAGCTTGGTTGAAATCTTGTAGGAAAGACAAGTTTTGATCTATTCTCCCTTTGTTCTTCCATTTCTTTTGAGCAGCTTGAAGAATTTTAATAACATTGATGTTATCACCTTCAATCATCACCCCTTGAGATTCACACATCCAGTCTTACATAAAATTCTTCAAACTATATACAGCCATCAACTCCACTTGAGCAATGTCCCAATGCATGTACTGCACTCCAAATGCTAGCAAAAACTGCCCTCTATCATCCCTAATAACTCCTCCAATTCCTGCCATGTTGTTACTCTTCAATGCAGCATCTACATTAATCATTATCCACCCGGGTGGAGGAGGTTGCCAAGAATAAGACAGCTTGCGCTGGTTGACATCCCAGTTGTCCGAGTGAAGATTAATAAAGTTGCTAAACGTCGTCATAGAAACAGAGTTAACTGCTATGGTGACATCCGAATCCTCCATTCTTTCATGCACCAGTTTACATCGACTTTTCCAAACAAGGAATACAGAAGTACAGTAAAGATTCGTGATAAAGGATCGGTAACCTGCATACTCCCTTAGAGCCTCCAAGCAATTTTTAAAATCTTTAAATAGCGGAATTTGAAAACCCCAACCGTTGAGCAGTGTGATGACGTTTTGAAGCTTAGTATAACTTCCGGCTATATGACTGCAATCCTCCTCCTCATGGCAACCTCTCGGGCAAGCAGCAATCAATCTCAATTTTCTTTTTACCAAAAATGAATTTCAAGGGTTAGCTTCATTATAAAGCCTCCACCAAAACATTTCAACTCTTGGTCTTAGTTTTAATTTCTTCATCCAAGACCAGTGGTTAGTAGCAGTATTACGATCCAAAATAGCTTTATAAGAGAACGCTGCAATAGATTTTCCAGAAAACTTTGTTTTCAGTTCCATTTGATCTCTCTCATTTTTAGCATCAATCGGGATTTGAGTGATGAGATCCACCAGCTGATCTCCAAAAAACACTTGCAGCTGCTTTACATTCCAACCACCATCCAAGATAAACTTGCTTAAGTTGAAATTGGAATACTCAATGTTGTTCACAAAGGTAGGCCATTTAGAGAAGCTTCTATCAAGAACCCATGAGTCAAGCATCGAATTAATTGACTTGCCATCAGCTACCTTCCATCTCATAATGTTCCTCAAATACATAGCTCCCATGTTAATAATCTTCCACGTAGGAGAGCTGGCCTTCCTCCCCGCTTCATTCCAAATATCCTCTCCGTAATTATTTCTAAGAACATTATAGAGCAACGAATCAGTCTTCATGATGAAATCCCAAGCAAATTTTGCTCTGAGAGGTCCCATCTTAGAGACCGCAGAAAACAGTCCCCTTACTCCTTCACTATTTGGTTTGCAAAGCAGTTCCCAGGAAGCATAGTGAAGCCCAGCACTACCATTCTTCTTATTCCACAAGAATCCTCTACATAATTTATCAAATTCCTTAAGAATGCTCACAGGAACCAACGTAAGGGAAGATAGAAACATTGGGTGATATAGAAATGCTATTTTAACAAGGACAAGCTTCCCTTCCAAAGAGATACATTGCTTCCCCCAAGTGTTAAGTTTGTTAGATGCTACCTCCAGTAATGTTTGATAGTCTGAAGCAATCATCCTCCTTAATGTTAGCTTCACACCAAGATAAGTAATTTAACTTACCACTTTGTGCTTGAGTATCCTTCCAATTTTCTTCTTCAAACAGATTCTAGTATGCTTGCCGAACACAATCATAGATTTGGATTGATTGACACATTGTTCTGTCCACTTGCAATATTGGGAGATAATTCTCTTCAAGTCCTTAATTTTTCTAACATTAGCCTCCGAGAAGATTAAAATATCATTAGCATAAAGAAGATGTGCTACTTTAGGAGCACCAGGAGCAATAGAGATCCCAAAATAGTTTTCCTTCTTGTTTAAAGCATCTGAAAAAATCTGGGAGCAAAGTATAAATAAATATGGAGACAAGGGACACCCTTGTCTAAATCCACACTTACCTATGATCCAATCCGTTTTCTTGCCATTAATCAAGATGCAATATTTTGGGTCACAAATGCATTGCATTACAAGATCCCTGAACTTGGAAGGAAAATTAAAGTGGTTGAGAACTTGCCTTAGAGCTTGCCACCCCATGCTATCATATGCTTGTTCCATGTCCAATTTGAGAGCCAAGTGCCCTTTCTTAGCCTTAGAGAACCGGAACTTGTTGAAGACTTCTTGAGCAAGTAGCACATGCTCAGCTAGAGATCTCCCTCTGATAAACGCCGCTTGATCTGCCGAAATGATCTTGTGGATAACCCTCTCCATCCTACTCAATAACATTTTATCAATGATGTTGTAAATTGTCAAACAAAGACTAATTGGCCTGAAATTGGAAACCGTCTGAGGATTTTTGATTTTAGGAACTAGAACAATCAATGTTTCCTTCCAAGAGTGATGCATCAAACCTGAATGTTGAAAGTTATTAACAGCAAGCCAAATATCCTTCTTAACAATCTTCCAAAAATATTTGACAAATGAGAAAGTAATCCCATCCAACCCTGGAGAGATGTTAGGTCCGGCCTTGAACACCACCTCCTGCATTTCTTCAAAGGAAAATTCAGCCTCCAGCATGCTACGGTCCTCATCCCCAATCACACTAGCTGGATTCGGCCATCCCTCCAGCAAGCACTCCCTTTCCTTCCATTTATGATTGAATAAGTCAGTAAATGCTTTCTGAATATCATTTATATCCTCAATAACCGACCCATCTTGAGTTCTGATATGGCTAGTCCAGTTCTGATTTCTCCTAGCATTAGCAAAGGCATGAAAGAATGAAGAGTTGGTGTCTCCATGTTCCATCCATTTTGCTTTAGCTCGCTGCCTCCACCAAGAATTGAGCCGTGCCAATGTAACATTGAGCTCATTAACTTTAAATCTAAGAAGCTGGAGATTTTCTATTGATAACTCTCCTTTGACTTCCTTCATTTGAATCTCCAAAATTTCTTCCTTCAATTTATCCCTTACCAAGTTCAGATTTTTGAACTTAGCTCAACTCCAATAGAAAAGAGCTCTTAGAGTTATATTAAATTTCCGGTTTAGAGACAATACCTGGTCATTCCCATTGTTCTTCTTCCACGTCTTCTCCACCAATGCAGCAGCCCCGTGGTAAGACGACCACACATCTTCATATCTTATCCCTCTATCAACTCTTTCCACTGGTTTGAAGATTTCCAAAAGAATTGGACAATGGTTCGATGCTATCCTTGAAAGGTGTTTTACCCGTGCATGATGCAAGGAATTCAAAGCAGTGGAATTAATAAGAAATCTATCCAACTTCTCTAATATCCAAGCACCTCCTGATTTATTGTTGCACCATGTGAATTTGGGACCCATAGACCCCACCTCATGGAGATCATTATGGATCATGAAATTCTTCATATCCAAAGATCCTTAAGACATATTGAATTTTTTTCCCCCTCTCTTTTCCTCCTGAGACAACACACAGTTAAAGTCTCCCCCGACCACCATAGGTCCATCAACAGAACAGTGTCTTTCCAAGCAATCCCATAAACCTTTCCTAATAGCAGCATTAGGACTCGCATAAACCGATGCCACTCTCCAACATCCCCTATTAAAGATCTCCAAACTCCCAACAATCATTTGAGTAGAATGTTCAATCATCATGAAATTAGCTAGGTCGTTTCTCTATAACACCATCAAACCCCCAGAGAGGCCTTCATAAGGGACCATATACGAATCCCAATTATTTCCCAGCAATTTTAAAATGAGAGTGTTCTCCAAAGAACTCACCTTTGTTTCTAGCAAACCCACAAACATAGCGTTGTTATCCTTCACTACCTCCTTGAGATATAGAGCGGCCTCTCCTTTTTTGGCCCCTCTACAATTCCAAAAAGCCAAAGAGGTCATTTTTTAAGATTGAGGGTAACCCCCCCATTCTTCTTAGACTTACCACCTTCACTCTTCGTATTTTGATCAATGATGTTAGAGGGGCCGAGGGATTTAAGCTCCTTTAATAACTTTATTTTTTTACCCCCAGAACATCCAGGATCCTCACGAGTATGAACAATCGAATGGCCTTTACCCTCCACCTCCTTGTCAGGAATTTCCCCTTCCTCAGCCAAATTTACTTCTAAGACACCTTTAACTCCCACATTAACCTTCTCAATAGGACTACCATTTTTGGTTTGTAAACTAATAGAGTTAGAATCGGGAATACCTAAGTTTGCAAGCAATCCACTTTGATTTTCTTGAGTTCGTAAGCACCCTATATAAGCATAATCATTTGATATCAACTGGAGATCAGCCACATCACAGCTAGCATCTATAGCACCATTTCCATAATTAACATCCTTATTTTTGCCTTCAATCACCACCGAAGATGTTTCGATCAATGTTTTATTGTTTAAATTCTCCAAACTATTCTTGTGAGCCTTATTCACAGCAGATTCCACCATATTAATAGCAGCCACACCTTTATCATCAACTGGTTTCTTAAATTCTACTTTATCCTGCACAACCTGCTCCATTTCCGGGACAACCACCACTTGACCCGGTCGTAGAGACTGGTCAAGGGAACTTCTATTATTTGCAGGCTTCACATTAGGAGTATTAATAAAACCTCTTTTTGAAACATTATTTTTTGCCTTCTTCCGATTAACAAGTGTCCACGGACCATAAGAAGTAGAGTTCAATGCCTCAGACTTCTTTCCCATTCCATTTTTCACCTCATCTTCCTTGCAAGATTCTTTTCCTCCAAAAGCACAAAGTTATCCTTGTTACAATCTTGTTTCTCATGACCCATCTTCCCACAGTGGAAGCAAAAAGAAGAAATCTTTTCGTATTCAATTCTTTGAAAAAATCTCCCCGAAATGCCTTCAACCCAAACCCCAACCGGAAGCCTTTGGTCAATCTTCACCCTCACACAGACTCTAGCAAATTCTCTCCTCCACCATTGAAACAAATTCCCATCCAACAAAAGGGGAGTGCCAACCCTGGATGCAATCCTTGCGATGTTTTGCTCATCCCAGCACTGTAGGAGAAGGTGAGGCATCCTGATCCAAATAGGAGATGTTAAACCCTTCATAGACAAAGTAGAGAACTCTGGACTCCATTTTTCCAAGCCTATTATGTGGTCATTTACGAACCATGGGCCTCCTGAATGAACAGCCTCCATCGATTCATATTCATTTAATGAGCTTAAATACCAGCCATTACCCAGTGTAGTAAAGTGAAACTTGCCCAACTTATTCCATTGGCGCCTAACTTCCCACGCAACCAAGTGAGGTGGCATCTCCTTACCGAATACCTTAAAAACCAATGAATTAACCAACCTATTGGAATTAAGATTTTCAGTTTCTTCACATAACTTTACTGCCAACCCATTAGCAGACATCTCCACGTCTTTTGCCTTGAATACTAACTTGATGTAAGGTTTATGATTTCCATTTGTATCTCCATAAATATTCTTCTTAGGTAAATCGCCAGTTACCTTATCCGCAAATGAGACATCTTTATTAATCAAACCAAACTTGAAATTTGATGGATTTACCTCTACTCTAACAGGTTTTCCAGGCGTAACTAAGCATCTACCTAAATCAGCTAAGACACATTTCCTGACTTCCACCATATCCGAATTTGAATTCCCCTGTTTATCCAAAGTAGCAGTATCTACACAGCTGGCCAACTTGGCTGAACATTTCTCTGTATCAACTGGCGACGTATTGATGGAATGAATATCTTTGTTTATCGACATGATGGAATTCACATTTATCTTGCTGTCAGGGACAGAGATTGCACTTGAATTTCCAAAGTGATTCACAAAGATTTTCATTCCAGAGGATGACACCCCCAGATAAGGAGAGAAATTGCGTAAAACCGTTGGCCTAGCAAAATTACAATCAGGAGAAGCAACAACCATCTTTCCTTTACCTTCTATTTGTGCAACCTTACCTTGCTGCACCACATTCCTATCAGAGATAACCAGCTCACCTCTTGACCTACGTTGACGATCAATCACATCTTGAATATTTACTGCTGCTCGATGCCGGAGATCAGGAGACTCCGACGAGGGCATGGAAGACCGGCGGCCTTCCGCCGCCATGGCCGAGTAGTAATCCGCAAGAGATGCCTGAAAAACAGCGAACTTGTAATTTTTAAAAAAATGAACTTTCTCTCTCTAAAAAACCCAGACTTTCTCTCTCTAGAAAAACCCAGACGTCTAGCAAAATTATGCTTCATTCATTTGGTTTAAATAAAGACTTTTTTAGGATCATTATGCATAGTATTAAGCATATTTTTTTCTTTGTGATTATCAATGGTAAGTATCATGGTTTTTCCAATTTTACTCATGGCCTTAGACAAGGGGTCCTTTATCTCATGCTTTGTTTGTTATAGCTGTTGAATTTCTTTCTAGAGGCCTTAATAAACTTTTTAGAAATCACTGTAACTTATAGTATTGTACCATTGGTGGTTTCTTGGTGTCTCATTTCAGCTTTGTTGATGATTTTATTATTTTTATGATTGGCTTCAGGAAAATGCTTAATATCCTTTTTAAATTTCATGGTCTTTTTCAAAGGGCTAGTGGTTTAATTTTTAACCCTCTGAAAAGTTTCCTTATCACTGCCAAATCTATAACTCAACCTAGAATTTCTTCTATTCAGGATAAGTATGGTTTTTTACTTAAGCAATTACCCCTTAAGTACTTAGGCACTCCTCTTTATAAAGGTAGGAAGAGATCTCATTTATTTGGGGATATTTTCTCTAATATTCACAAAAAACTCTCAACTTGGGCTTTTGATTTTCTCCCTTTTGGGGGAAGATTAGTTTTAATTAAAAGTGTTCTTTGCTCCATTCCTATATATTTATTTCACACTTTATCTCCGACTAGGAATATTTACATTAGACTTGAAAGGATTTTTAACAAATTCCTTTGGGGGGCCAAAGAAAGTAAATATGCTATTTTATGGGCCTCTTGGAATAGATGCTCTGGTGTCTAGGATGAAGGCAAGTTGGGTTTTAAGATATATGGATAGGTTATGAAACTCTGTGTTATTTACAAAAAGTAGAGTTTGAGAAGGTGCCAAATTTTTGTAATCATTGCAAAATTCATGGTCACTCAATTTCGGATTATTTTGTTTTGCATCCTTTGCTTGAATAAATACAGACTCTAGTTTCTCAGGGTGATGGATGTACTTCTATTAGAACTGATGATGCTCGGTTAAATTATAATTTATTGGAACAACTGACTCCTTCTCTTGGTAAGGTTAATGTTTCAGGTGATGTTCTCATTCATACTATTTCTATTTAGTTGGTGATATCAATGATTTATCTAAGGAAGAGCAAACTTTAGATAAATTGGATGATATTAATGATGATATGAATGCTTTTGTTCTTATTTAAACCAACAATCCTAGTATGCTTAATATTTCTCTATATAATGGTAATATTGATTCTGATTTGAGGTCTCATACAGTTGTAAATGCTGTTAATTCTTTACTTTAAGCTAACCTTTCACAAGTTCCTTGTAATATAAACAAGAGTTCTTCCATTATTTCTGACTTTATTTCTAGTTCTGTTAATAATGATAAAAATGTGAGTCATTCTTTAATTTTATCCTACATCATGAGGTCTGATGCTTTAGAGGATGGGGAATTTTTTCCTAGTGTTAGTCAAGAGCTGGTTAATGATGAAGGTAAGGAACCCTATGCTAAAGTTGTTAATGTTATTTCTTCCTCTAATGATGGTGTTAATCATAACATGGAGGAAGATGGTTTTACTCTTGTGGGAATGAAAAAGCTGAAGGTAAGGAAAATGAGTATTTTACCACCCCTCATGCTATACGGGCTCAAACTCTTGTAAACTCTACTAATGGTTAAATCTCTCATTTGGAATGTGCTCAGGCTGATAGACATAATCTTTGGAATTAATTATCAGATTTTTCTGCTAACAACATTAGTTCTTGGTTTGTTGGTGATGATCTCAATATTGTGGCTACTTCTTCTGAATGGATAGGTGGTAGGCTTCCTAATCATCTAGCTATAGAAGATTTTAATAACATGATTTTTTTATAATTTTCATAACATTTGTTTGTTTGATAGTGCTTTTATATGGAATAGAGCCACTATGTGGCAAAGACTTGACCTCATTTTATTTAATGATGACTGGATTTCTGAGTTTCTTAGTATTCATATTAAGCATTCAAGTAGAATGCTTTCTTATCATGTTCCTCTTCTTCCTACTATTAATTTGGCCTCCACTTCTTTCCTGCTGCTTTTAGATTTTAGAATATGTGGCTTTTAGATGAGGGGTTTCTTGACATTGTGAATAATAATTGGCACACCTGTTTGTGCCCTGATGATAACATCTTTAGTAAGAATAGTCTTTAGCTTGATCTTAAGGGATTAAAGAATAAGTTAAATTGGTGGAACAAGTGTGTTTTTAAGAATGTGTTTTCTAATATTGTAGAAGCTGAAAAGATTGTTATTGAGATGGATGCCATTATTCCGAATGATCCTACCCATGATAATTTTGCTTCTCTTACTCAGGCTAAAGTGTTACTTTTTTAGCTTTAATTGAAGGAAGATGTTTTTTGGAGACAAAAGGTGGCTTTCAAATTCCTATTGGAAGGTGAAAATGACACCAAATTTTACCATAGTATTATTAATAAAAAAGATGATTAATCATATTCATAAGATTTATTTGCTAGGTCGTACTTCTTATGAAAGTGAGGATTCTATTGCTTCTTCTAGTGTGGATTACTTTAAAGGTATTTTTAATAGTAGTTTCATCATTGATCATATTTTTAATCCTGAGTTTATCCCTAAGCTTATTGATATGGAGGATAATGTTTCCCTTACTCACATCCTTGAGGATGGTGAGATTTGGGAAACAATCAAAGGTATGAATATGGACTTAGTTGCGGGTCTTGATTGTTTCACCACCAAGTTCTTTTTCAAAACCTGGAATTTTATTAAACTTGATGTGATTGTAGTTGTTAAGGATTTCTTTATTGGTGATCCATACTCTAAGTTTTTCTCTATTACTAATATTGTGTTGATTCCCAAAAAAGAGGCTATTAATTTTCAGGAGGATTTTAGGCCTATAAGCCTTTGCTCTTTCCTTAATAAGTTGATTTCCAAAATTTTATTGGGTAGATTGGCTTTTCTTCTTCCTAAAATTATTTCTTTGGGCCAAATGAGTTTTGTTAAGGCCCATGGTATTTTTAACAATGTGCTTTTAGCCCAGGAGTTTATTTATGACATTAATGTACCTATTAAAGGTGGTAATGTTATTTTTAAATTGGAGATCCCCAAGGCTTATGAAAACTTAAATTGGGAAATTTTGTATAGCATTTTTGTTCTTTATGGATTCAACTCAATTTTCATTATTCTTATAAAAAATAATATTGAGGAATATTTTTTTCTCTATTATTATTATTGGTAAGAGCCATGGCTTTTTTAAATCTCCTCAAGGTATTTGGCAAGGGGACCCCATTTCTCTTGCTTTATTTATCATTGCAGTGGAATACCTTTCTAAGGATTTGGATAGCTTATTTATTCATCACCCAAACCTTTATTATCATACTGCTAGGGGTTTTCCTATTGCTCATTTGAGTTTTGTTGATTACTTCATTATTTTCTTTGATGGTTTGATTAAGATGCTCAAATTCTCTTTAAGTTTCTTAATCAATTAAAAAAAGTCAGTGGTTTAACCCTTAAAAATTCTAAGGGCTATTTTATTTATGCAAAATCTATTAACTAGCATAGTATCAATCTGAACCAATCCAATTTTGGTTTTACTCCTATATATCTGCCTATTAAATATTTGGGTGCTCCTCTTTTTAAGAGTAAGAAAAGATCGCATATATTTGAGGATATTTTTGCCTCTATCCAAAAGAAGTTGCCTTCTTGGGCTTTTAAATATCTCTCTTTTGGTGGAAGGCTCATTTTGATTAAAAGTGTGTTATGTTCACTCCATATTTATATCTTTCATACTATTCTACATACTAATAATGTTTGTGTTCATTTGGAAAGGTTGATCATTAAATTCTTTTGGGGTTCTGATAATTCTCACCATTCCATACTTTGGTCATCCTAGAAAAAGTGTTGTTGGGTTCTAGATGAAGGTGGTTTGGGGTGTAAGAGTATTTTTGATATGTCTCATGTTTTCTCTTACAAACTTTGGTTATCTTTCAGAACTAATGCTAATTTAGGGTCCAAGTTCATGTTAAGTAAGTATTACATTGGTAAGTATCCTCTTGTTTGTCCTTTTAAAAAAGGTGATTCTTTAGTTTGGAAAAAGTTGTGGTCCATTGAATGGGAGGATGAGGCTTTAATTTTTTTGGGCATTAGCCAAGGCAATGTTTTCTTTTGGCAAGACAATGTGGGTTTTTCTTCTATTGATAATTTCTTGAACTCCCATTCCATTACTACCATTAATGTGAATAGTTTTATTGTTGATAATAAATGGAATAGGGACATGCATACTAATTTTGTGCTTGATTGCTTATAGGATAAAATTTTACAGATTCCTTTATAGATAGATGTTGAGGACCATATTATGTTGAATATCTCTAATTCAGTTAACTTTGAACATAAGAAGGTTTGGGAGCATATTAGGAATAGAGATGTTAAGTCTTGCATTTACCCTTATCTCTTGCACAAAAGTATCCCTTTGTCTTAATCTGTGTTACTTTGGATAATTCTTCATAATTTTGTTCCTACTGATAATTTGGTTATGAAGAAGGGTTTTGCTATTCCTTCTAAATGCCAATGCTATTATCATGTTCAATTTTTAAATCATGTGTTTGTGCATGGTGCTTGTGGGCTAATGTTTTGAGATACTTTGATGATATTTTCCAAACCAATCATTTCAATAATATCATTGATATTCAATCCATTTTACATACGTGGTTTTTGCCTTCTAAAGGTCACATTAGGAACCTCATCACTATTTGTATTTTGTGGTTTATTTGGAGGGAGAGGAATGAGTTTAAAGCATAATAATGTCAAGATGGATTTCGTGCGTGTGGTTTCTAAAGTGAAAGATAAAGAGTTGTATCTTTTTTCTGTTAATTTGATTAGTGAAAAAAACTTTAAAAACTTTAAGTCTTTTTCTTGTAATTTATGCATTAAGTTTAACAACTTTGGCAAGGAGGGAAGGGAGACAATTGTGAGGTGGTTGAAACCTAAGTTTCTTTTTGTTAAGCATAATTCTGATGGTGATATTAACAACCTTTTTTGTGGTTGTGGTGGTATCAGTAGAGATCACTTTGGTAAGATTATTGTTGCTTATACTAGCACATTTAAGCCATTTTCTATTATTGCTGCTGAGCTTCTTGCTCTCTTTTTGGGCCTCAATTTGTGTAATGCTCTTGAGTTGAAGGATATTTCAGTGGAGGTGGATGACTTATTATTATTACAATTAATTGTTGGTTATACTAGTGGTAATGATGTATTTTCTACATTCTTCGTAATATTAATGTGATGCTGTGTAACTTTAATTATGCTAATACGCACATTTATAGAGAAGGTAATTGTTGTGCTGATTTTCTTACTAAGCTGGGCTATAATCTCAGGTGTTTTCAAGATTTTAATAAGTTACATATGGCCCATACGTTGAAGGGTATGATCTTTCAAGATAGGAATTGCTTGCCTTATGTAAGACTTTGGCAGGTTATCTCTTCCTTCTTTATGTGGTCTTTTTTGGTTTTTTTGCTTTGTGCACCTCTTTTTGGTTTTGTAATTGGTCTACTTTTTGTGGGCAACCTTACTCATTTCGTATGTTTTGGGGTTTTTAAATGATTTTTCTCATTAGGGCTATTCTTGTTTTAGCTGTGTTGTTCTTCCTAATATGTTGGTTCTTTCCTATTTTACTTAGATGGAAAAATTGGTGGGTATGGGTTGAAACCATCTATGATTGCAACTATTATATCTTTGAGGACCAATTGCTTAACAATTAGCAACTCATTACTACATTTTTCTTCTTTTTCAAATAAAATATGGATTTGACTAGTACCTTAACTTTTGTTTCTATTATTTGGTTGTGAAAGTGCGAATAGGTTGTTAGACCTATTGCTTACATCCTTAGGCTAACCAAGAGGGGGGTGAATTGGTTCTTTTTAAAAAATCTCTTGGAATTTTGGAAGATTTAAAAACTAACTTTGAGCAAATCATATTGTACAATCCCTTTTCGTACAATATGAATAGTTATGAATTATTCGTACTTTTCATCCACAGAAATTTAACCACAGAAAAATAAAGTGCTTAAAAATAATAATACGGAAAAATAAAGAGTAAGAATAGAAAACACCAGAATTTATAGTGGTTCGGTCAAACACGACCTACATCCACTCCCTAGAGACTCCTTCTCTAGGTATTGCACTATACTCAAGTGACTCTCCTTTTGCCCCCACGGCAAGGCGGAGAAGCCTTTACAAACTCTCTTCCACTAACCCGGTGCGACAGAAAATCGTCATCCTTTTTCACCCTCCCGGTGAAGGCAAAGAACCCCACTCCTTTCTCACCCTCTTGGTGACGGCGGAGTTCCACATCCTTTCTCACCCTATATGTGATGATAGAGAACCGAAAACCTCTCGAACAACTTTCTTGCAAGATCCTCCAAAGAGATTGAGAAGAAGCTTGAAGTACAAATAATGAGATCCTCACACTTGGATAACCTTGTAAATCCCCTCACAATTTCCTCTATAAGGATCTCACAAAATTGGCTCCCAATCACTCTTCCTTTCACTCTCAAGAAGAATTTTCATAGAAGGATTATCACAAGTCAGTCTTTAGGAACCTTAAGTACTAAGGACAAGAAAAACCATTCAAAAACTGAATCTTTCAAGTTTTACATGTACCGATCATCCCGTACGATCGTATATCATACTGTACGAATAGTTCAAATTATTAAACAATTTGTCCCGTACGACCCAGTACGAACATCAAACCGAGTCGTTCGTACCAACCAACCTTCTATACGAATCTATTTCGTATTGCACGAATAGTTCAAAAAATTGAATGATTCATACTGTAAGATCCAGTAAGAACCTAAACCGAGCGCTGTCCGTACCGACGGTTCGTCCTGACGAACAAGTCATACGAACCCTAATCGAGCCATTCATACCAACGATTCGTCCCGTGCGAACCCAAATCGAGCCGTTCGTACCAACGATTATTCCTGTACGAAGAAGTCGTATGAACACAAACTGAGCCGTTCATCCCTTAAAACCTTATGTACGAAGTGAACTTCGTACAGTACAAAGAATACTTAGACAAAAATTTAGCCAAGCTGGTTCGTTGTGGAGGAAATTTAACACAGATCATCCCATATGATTAGATATCGGACTGTATGATGAATCAAAAAAACTTTCACTCTCCCAATGTGTGTGTACACTGTTATCCAACTTACAATCACACTCTCTGAGACTCAAGAAAAGTAAAAAATATAGACTTCACTTACAATAAATACTAACAAGTTAACACTTCAATAGTCTGGAGTGAGAATTTCCTGAAAAATATGTTAGTACAATATTTGTTAGGAGAGAGAAGAAAAAAGAAATTAAACAAACAATAAGATTTTGTAATCATCAAAAACAACTTGTATCAAATTTACTTAAACAAACTGATTTGCACAAATCATAACAATCTCCCCCTTTTTGATGATGGCAAAATATTTATTGGTTGAATAATCTCCCACTAAACGTAAGATCCCCTAAACAAATGATCGTCTAAGCTCTCCCTAAACGAAAGCTCCCTCCTACTTAAAGAATAGCAACGACAAGCAAGCACATATAATAGAAGTACATACATAAGCAAAGACACACATAATATACAAAGAAACATACAATGAAGCAAGCACATAACATACATATAACATACAATGAAATTAAATAAGTCAAACAATACAATAAACATCTCCCCCTTTTGACAACAATAAAAAGGAAAGACACTCAAAGGAGTTGGTGATTTAAATTATGTTAAAAGAAGATTAACGACAATATAAAAATCAAGTGCAAAAAGTAAGGACTCAAAATTATTTAGATCACAAACAACAATATGGAGAAGAGAAGTTGATCAATGTCAATAATGTAATAGATAGATTAAGTAACCATAACAATTGCATAAATGATGAAACAAAATTATCAAATTTCTAAGTCAAATGTGATGATCATTGATTAGTGAAATTTGAAAAAATGTTAATGGAAAGAATACGTGGTGACATTGCGCATCTTTCCGAATGAAAGGGCACATTTTGTGCACTTAGTCAATGTTTGGGCTAATTTTGTGCCTCTTTATAAGTTTGGCGACATTGCACATCTTTCACTGTATGGCACACTTTGTGCATCTTTTCAATTTTTTTTATTTTGACTAAATAAAATTCTTTCCAACAACACAATCCCTTAATCACTAGTATAATAATGAATACAGTTATATAGAAAATAAGAGTAATATTAAGACATCAAATATACAACAAGTTAGGCTAAGTAATACATGTCTAAAATAATATAAAGTAAGATCTTCTAATCTACACCAAATCATAATGAAATCTAAATATTTTGAGAAATTAAATTATGCACAGAAATATCTATTATAAACTAAATTCAGTTAACATTTTTTTAAAAAAAAAATCAATCAACTAAGTTCGAGTGTGAAATATTAGAAAATTTCCAGTCATAGCCACAATCATAGAACAATATGCATAAAAACTAAACTTTTTGTATTCCACATGATGCTAAGAAACATTTTATAAAGCAAGCTTTTATATTCATAACAATTAAGGAAAAAATAATGCTTGCTAAACCAACCAACATGCATACACAACAACAAGAAAAAGAATTACAGCAATCAAAGCTTCATAGACCAAGCCAAACAAGCAGAAGGACATCTATAATAGTCCGAAGGACCCTGATCACGAGGAGGTGGAGGAGCTACGAACATAGCAAAATAGCTATTGATTATCATAATATTAGTGTTCACTAACTCGAATTGATTTCGAATCGACACACTGTCATCATTATATCTATCATCCTGCCTGTTGAGATGTTCTTCCATATGATCAAACCTTTGATCAAGATAATCAAATCGCTGAACCATATCTTGATAAAAGTGTTGATCAGGTCCAGGTCCAGGTGCATGAGCAAGTACATGAGTAGGTTCACGCTTAGAACTATCTTCATTTCCATCTCTCCCAAAAAGTGCTCGAAAAGAAGCATCAGTAAAATAGAGTGGTAATTTAGAAGGTCTGTCAGGGTGGACCAAATTATACTTCTTTTCAAGAATAAAGCAAATCAAATGACCGAGGGTAATATTCTTCTTTCTTTTTACACTAGGCTGGCCAATATCAGAGAGAGTATAAAGATAGTCCAAGATTAATTGGGCTTCATCAATGAGGTTGACAGACATAATCATATAGGTGACAGTCGAAAGAAGGGGGGCAATGTTCACTCGATCTCCAGCTTTGGGAATGATGGAGGTCCTAAGAACATGTTGTATAATTCTAGCATTTTGGTTCAGAGTGTCAACTATAGGATAGTGAGTTGATTTGCTTATACCGCTAAGAACTTGATTGACTTCATACCAATCATAGTCCGATCTAGAGGTAAGAGTATGCGACCAAATACCCAGAGTTTTTAGATGGAAAAATGAACCCAGGTCCTCCTTAGTTATTTCTACCCTTTACTTTAGAACGTATGAAGTGATTCTGGTATGATCCTGATTAAATTTCATGTTGGCTAGAAAAACATGGAAAAGGTCTCTGTTGTAGGCATAGATCAGGGTGAGAAAGAATGAAATTTGGGTCGAGTCAAAAAGTTGCATTACTACAAAGTGAATATTCCCTTGTAGTAGGATAAGAGATAGGGTAATTTTTGAAGCAGCAAACCTATAATATGCTTCTTCATTCTGAGCACTTAAAAAATAATCTTCCCAATCCTGCCTGGACGATGAACCCCTAGATGTCGTACTCTCTTTTCGCTTCCTGACATCTCTACTTAATGCTTAGAAGGGTTTGAAATTGAAAGTGAAATGAATGAAAATGACCCTCCTTTATATAGAAAAATGATCAATCGTATTGTACAAAGAAAATTTCATACGAGACAAATTGAACTTCCTTCGGGATGAAGTACATTTCGTACGAGACAAACAGAAATGGTCAAAAATAAAATGGCTATTCGTAAATTGCTCATCCCAAGGTGTCCTTTTGTACAGTTTTTTAACTTCTTAATCGTACATACGATTACATGTTTGTCCCGGATGATCCGAATATTAAAGATCATTCAGGAGACGGTTATGTTAATCCTTATCCGAATCATCACATAGATCGTACAGACGAATAATGTGTTCGTACGTATAATTACTAATAATAATTGACACTAACCGTGAACCCAACCCATTCGTATAGACGAATCTGTTCATATCATACAGTATGATGAGGTCATCGTACAGTACGAACAGATAAAGAAAATATAGTTTCATCGCTTTAGCTCTACAATTTTTCAACAGTAAAATAAAGAACAACACAAGACAAATTTTTTTTTTTCATTTTTCAAAGAAAACACAAATGATAATCATAAAAACACAATAAACTAGAAATTAACAAACTCACAATCACATATAAAATAAATTTGCAGAATTTTTAATCATGCATTATGATCAATCACACCTAGCCTTATCCTTAATACGCTAAAAGTGTCAAAAGTTAGGGGTTTTGTGTAAATATCTGCAAGTTGATCTTTAGTAGCGACATGATATAGTTTAATTACCCCTTTCACTACCTGATCTCTTATGAAATGACACCTTATATCAATATGGTTTGTTCTAGAGTGTTGAATTGGATTCTTTGAGATGCATATGGCACTAGGGTTATCACAAAAGATTAGAATTGTGCCAATAAAAAATCCTAAGTCAACCAATTGTTGTTTCAACCAAAGCACTTGTGCAACATAACTCCCAAAGGCAATATATTCTGCTTCTGCTATAGAAAGTGATACTAAATTTTATTTCCTACTGGACTAAGATACTAAAGAGTTTTAAATGAATTGAGTTCAACCAGCAAAATAAGAATCTGAGTATCCAATTATTTTAAAAGAAGAACTATTCTTAGGATACCAAATCCCTAAATTTTGAGTTCCCAAATGATATCTCAATATTTTTTTCACAGCTGTCAAATATAATTCTTTTGGATCAGATTAAAATCTAGCACATAAGAAAACACTAAACATAATGTCTGATTGACTAGTAGTCAAGTAAAGCAATGATCTAATTATTCCTCTAAACTTCTTTTGATCAACAGATTTTCCCTTAGGATCCTTATCTAATAGTACTGAGGAACTCATGGGTGTAGTTACTGGTTTAGCATTATCCATTTCATACTTTTTGAGGATGTCCTTAACATACTTAGACTGACTAAAAATAGTTCCTTCCTCATTTTGCTTTATGCTAAAACTAAGAAAATAACTCAAGTCACCCATCAAACTCATCTCAAATTCACTACTCATTATTTTTGAAAATTCATCACCTAAAGATTTATCAGTTGATCCAAAAATGATGCCATCCACATATATTTGTACAATGAGTATTTCATTATCCACTCTTTTCAAAAACAGAGTGGTATCAACCCTTCCCTTAACAAATGATCCATTTAATAGAAAAGTGCTTAACCTCTCATACCAAGCTCTAGGTGCCTATTTTAGTCCATACAATGCCTTTTTCAATTTGAAAGCATGATTAAGGAATTTAGAATTTTCAAATCTTGGTGGTTGCTCAACATAAACATTCTCTTCTATCACCCTATTCAAAAAGGCACTTTTAAATTCCATTTGATACAATTTAAAGTCTTTAAAATAGGCAAAGACTAACAAAACTCTAATTTCTTCAAGTCTTGCTACAGGGGAAAATATCTCCTCAAAATCAATCCCCTCTATTTGATTAAACCCCTTAGCTACCAATCTAGCCTTATTCCTAATCACAACTCTTGAATCATTCATTTTGCTTTTGAACATCCTCTTAGTACTAACTACACTTTGATCTTTTGGCCTATCAATTTGTTCCCAAATATCATTTCTTTTAAATTGATTCAATTCTTCTCGCATGGCTAATATCCAAAATTTATCCAAAAGTGCTTGATCTATATTAGTGGGTTCAATCATCGAAATAAATGTAGAATGATTAACTTCTTTCCTCAAACCATGCCTAGTCTTAACTCCTTCACTTGGGTCTCCTAAAATTAACTCTTTAGGATGACTTCTAACAAATTTCCATTCTTTAGACAATTATTTTTCTTCTTTATTTTCAACCCTTTCTTTAACTTTTTCATTTTCAAGATTTTGGGTCATTTTCCTCAAGCTCATATTCATCCAACTTAGACCCTTCTCTATTATCAGATTCATAAAAAATAATATGAGTGGTCTCCTCAACTGCCAATGTTCTTTTATTAAAAATTTGAAAGGATTTTCCAACACTTGAATATCCTAAAAAAAATCCTTCATCAGATTTAGGATCAAATTTTCCTAAGACAGTTTTGCCATTATTATGAATGAACACTTTACATTCAAAAACATGTAGATGTGAGAGGTTGGGACTTCTACCTTTAAGAAGTTGATAGAGCATCTTATATAATTTATATCTAATGTATATCCTATTCAACACATAGCCTGATGTGCTAACTACTTTAGCCCAAAAATATTTTGGAAGTGAATATTCTGCCAACCTGCTTTCTTCTAGGGTTTGGCTTTCTTCCTTTCTAAAGGCTCTTCCTTTCGGTTTCACCTCCTGGGAGAGGACTCTTCCTCTCCCAATGGAGGTTTCCCCACTATATTTTCCTCCACTTTCTAACCCCTCCATCTTAGGCCCTCCCCCTCCTCCTGCCGGCCTTACGGGCTCCTATGCCGAGAATCTTTCGGCCAATGCTTCTCGAATCCCTGAGTTCCCTATGTCCTTTGTTTCTCCATGCCAGAAGCTCTCCTTCTCGGCTGAAGACCTTTCTGAAGGTACCTCTCTTTAGACTCTCTCACTGGTGGGTTATTCTATAGGGCAGCGCCCCTACTACGAGAGGCTGTTATCGGCCATGCAGAAGGCTTGGTCCCTAAAAGGCTCGATGTCCCTGCTGTCTCTGGCAGACGGCTTCTTCTTACTGAAATTTACAGCCCTCGAGGACCTTGAGATGGTCTGGTCCGGGGGACCTTGGTTCCTCCTCAGATAACCCTTCATCCTGCAGCAGTGGTCGCCCAAATTCAAACCTGTCAGAGATGAATCCTCCAGTATTTCGATTTGGATTAAAATTGTTGATCTTCCACTTGCTTTGTGGACTCCTACAGGCATATCTAGAATTGCTAGCTATATTGGGATCCCTATTTCGGTAGATTCTCTAACTGCAAAACAGACGCGTCTCACCTTCGCTCGGGTTTGTGTCCAAATCTTAAAGGATTCCAAGCTTCCCGATGAAATCCCAATTCAGATTGATGGTGATGACATGAATCTCAAGGTGGTTTATGATTAGAAACCTAATCCCTGCGAAGGCTGCGGGTCTCTGTTTCACCCTTTCTCGCTATGCTCATCTAACCCTAACCCTAAACTGGCTCAACCCCCACCACCCCGTACCCGTGGTCGGAGCTCCAGCAGAAATCCTTTTTCCCAAAGTCGCACAGCTCTCTCCAAACCTCCCCTTCATAAACTCCCTTCAGTCTCTGCTAATCCTTCTGGGCCTGTACCCCCCTCCTCTTCTTCCCCCCCTGTTGTCCCTCGTGAGGATCCTACCACCAAAAGTCCCTCACTGCCTCCCAACACGAACCAGACCCATAACCTTCCCAGCTTAGATATTGGCTCTACTTTGCCTAACCTGAATCTTCCTACTGAAACCTCCTCCTCCTCAGGTACATTCTCTCCTTCCTCCGCCAGGCCCTCTCCTAAAATCCCCATTTCGAATGCGTTTGCTTCCTTAGATAGAGGAGACCCTCCTCTCCTCTCCAAGGTCAACTCAGAACCCCTGGATGATTTCCAGACCTTGTCTCCTCCCAAAAAGGTTCGTTCCTCCAATGGATCTAATCAGGCCACTGACACTGAGCTCGATTCTATCAGCAAATCTAAAGTTCAGTTGGATAATAAAAAAGGAAAGTCTAAAGGCGCCAAAAAGGTTAAAGGTTCCCATTTCTAATGCCTTGTACACCATTCGCCAATTGGAATGTGCAGGGTTTTAACAACCCGGACAAAGTGCGTTCGTGCAGAGATTTGGTTTCCTCTTATAGCCTTAAATTACTTTGCATCCTTGAAGCCAAAGTTCAGATTCAATCTATGTTGGACCCCTGGTTTCTTCGAAATCATCAAGTCTTTGAGGATGAAGATAGTTACAACAATTTTTGTTTCTCCTCTCCTGGGAGGATCTGGATCAAATGGGACAAATCCACGGTTTCCTTCTCCCCCACTTTTACCTCCTCTCAACTTATTCACGGCATCTTCTTGGCTGGTTCTTCTCCCCCTGTTCATCTCTCTATTGTTTACGCCTCCAACAATGTTGCGGATAGATTGAAGCTTTGGGATGATCTTCGAAAACTTATCCCTCCTCAAGACCTTCCTTGGATCATCTTGGGGGATTTTAACTGCTGTAGGTTTTAATATGATAAAGCTGGTGGGAATCCGTTACTTGCTAGTACCTTAGGGGAGCTTAACAAATGTATCTTTGATTGCGGTGTACAAGATCTTTCCTCGGTTGGGTTCTTCTATACTTGGTACAATCAACGGGTGGATCTTCCCATTCACATCAAACTTGATCGGGTCTTGGTTAACCCGGCTATGCTCAACTTCTTCCCTTCTGCATATTATAAAGTTGCTCCTCCTGGGGGATCGGACCACTCTCCTCTGATCTTCATGGACTCCTACTGTTGCCCCATCAATGCTAGATTCTTGTTTAAAAATTATTGGGTTAATATGGATGGTTTCTGGGATGTGGTCTTGGCTGCTTTTGTGAGTCCGGCTACTGGCAGCCACATCTCTGCTTTCTATCATCGGTTGAGGTTACTGAAAAGAACTCTTAAGGGTATGAATTGGGCTTCTTCTAATTACCTCTCTAAATCCATTTTGGAGCTTAAAAATTCTCAAACCAGGCACTTGGGGCTTCTCCAATCTCAACCTCTTGATCCTGTCTTAAATATTAACCTTAAGTTGGTTAATGAGAAGCTTATCTCTATGCAGTCTGCCTGGACCTCTTGGATTTCCCAACGTGCTAAAGCCTATTGGCTTACTAAGGGTGAAGACGACTTAGGCTTTCTATATGCCAAGATTAAAGCTAGAAAAAATAGGAACATCATCAGGGAAATTAACACTGATCTGGGACATTTTACCAACCATAATGAGATTACTATGGCCATTATTAAGCATTTTCAACTGTTATTTAATGCTCCCTCCCCTGTGTTGTTCGATGACCCTGCAATTCCCATGGGAAATTTGGTTCCCCAACATCTTCTCTATTCTCTCCTTGAGCCGGTGACTGATTTGGACATTAAAAGAATTGTTTTCTCTAGTAAGGCCTCTGCTGCACCTGGCCCGGATGGTTTTTCATTTGATTTCTACAAAAAATCTTGGCATCTGCTTGGTCTGGAATTCTGCAGGGCCGTTAGAAGTTATTTCTCCACTGGTTTTTTACCTAAAGTCACTAAAGCAACCGCCATTGCCTTAATTCCTAAAAGTTCTCATGCAGCCCACATTTCTGACTATAGACCAATTTCCTTGTGCAATGTTTTTTACAAAGTGATTGCTAAGATTTTGGCTAATAAACTGAAGTTGGTGTTACCTCATGTTGTTCATGATAGCCAAGCGGGCTTTATTGCTCAGAGGAGCTCCACTAATAATATTATCCTAGCCTCTGATATATTGAGGGAATTCAAAACTGGCAGCAATTTTTTTTGTGCAAAACTTGATATCCGTAAAGCTTTTGATTCTCTATCCAGAGAATTTCTTCTGCATCGGTTAAAATTGAAGGGTTTCCCTGAGCTCTTTATTAAGTGGATTAAAGGGTGTATCACTGACGTCTTTTTTTCCATCTGTATTAATGGTTCTCTTGAAGGTTTTTTCAATTCTTCTTCTGGCCTTAGACAAGGTTGTCCTCTCTCCCCCCTTCGTTTCTGCATTGCTATGGATGGCCTCTCCTGCTGTATCCAACCCCCGTTGTTCTCTGGTATCTCCTGCAATGGGATTTCTGTCAATCATCTTATGTATGCTGATGACCTCCTTGTCTTTGGCAAGGCAGATACTCGGAATGCTCAAAACCTCAAAAATTCTCTAGACTGTTTTGCTAAGGCCTCCAACCTTCATATTAACCCCTCTAAAAGCTCCATTCTCTTTGCCAATAACTCAACCTTTTCCTCTGCCATTTCTGATGTTTTGGGTATCTATAACTCCACAAATCTGCTCATTTATCTGGGCCTACCTGTGTCCTCCTCTAGGCTGAATAATGCTCAATTCCAACCCCTCTTGAGCAAGATCTCTGCTCTTCTTGCGGGTTGGAAAGTAAAGTTCCTTTCTTTTGCAGGCAGATTGCAATTCCTGAAGTTTACTATTGCTAATACCATCGCTTATTGGATCAGGGGCTCGATCATACCTAAAACCTGCCATGCACACATCTCCAAGCTTTGTTCTAAATTTTTACTGCACGGGACTATCAATGGGAAAAAACTTCACTTTATTGCCTGGAGCTCCATCACTAGGCCTAAACTTCATGGAGGTCTTGGCATCCTTTCTTTTGATGCTTATTACTTTCGTATGGCTTGCTCTTTTATTTGGAGACTCTATCAGGTTCCCTCACTGGTCGGCACTTGGTTTCGAGCTAAATATGAGTCCCCTTGGAAACCTCCCCCGCCTACGGCTTCAAAATTTTGGAAATGGCTTTACTCTTTAGCCTAGAACATTAAATCCTTGGTTAAATTTTTGGTTGGTTCTAACTGCTTGTTCTCCTTTTGTTGGGACCCGTGGCTGAATAGTAATTTCCTAGCGGATTCTTTTGATGATTTTAGGTTACATTACAAAAAGGTTGGGGATTTTATTGTTGATGGTAATTGGGTTTTTCCTGTGAGCTTTCCTCCTCAGATTTGTCAGGCCATCTCCTCTGTTAGGATCCTGGAGCAACCAGCTTTTGCTTGGGAAGGCTTCTTGCATCCTTCTTTCAGGCATTTCACGTCTCACTTCTACTCAAATCTGGAGGAAGTTCCTTGGCATAATTTCATCTGGCACAAAAGGGCCTCTCTTAAATTTGCGTGTTTTACCTGGATGGCTTTGCTTCAGAAGTTAAAATGTGCTGACATCCTGCTTCGTAAAGGGATTGAAGTCACGACTGCTTGTTCTTTCTGTGGTAGTTTTGCTGAAACCCACAACCACATTTTTTTCGATTGCGACTTCTCTTTCACGGTCATCTCTGAGATCCTGCCAGTTTTCCATACATTTCTTTTAAGACCCAATCTTTTACAGGCATTTGATTTTTTGGATTCAGAGTTCTCTCTAAGTTTTGAGAAAAACTTTTGTTTCTTTATCATTACTTGCACGGTTTATCACCTTTGGAGGGAAAGAAACAAGAGACGTTTCTCTAATACCTGGCTGACTCCTTACGCGATTGTCAATGTCATTAAAATGTCCATCAGAGGAAAAATTAAAAACTGGAAGCATGTGGACTTGCTCAAAAGTAAATTTCATTCACTGTTCTGATTCTTGCTGGTGGCTGCCGTTTTGCTGGTTGGGTCTGTTTCATTCTTTGAGGGGACTATGATGACTTGGGTGCACCCTTTGGCTGGTGTAGTTGTCCCCATGGATGGCCTGGGTGTTTGGTTACTTTGTTTGCTGGCTGTTTCTGATCCTGTGGCAACCGGGGACAATGTTCTTCTCGTTGTGGGATATGCTTACTCTGATTTTGATTCATGATGTTTTTGTATTGGGTGCCCCCATCCTGAGTCCCCTATTTTTGGCTTCCTTTTCTTTCCCTCTGCTATCCCTATTTTTTTTGGGGGTTCTTTGTTTTCTTTTTCTTTCTATAGTTGGTTTACTTGTAATTGATTTTACTTCTTAATATATGGGCTTATGCCCCTAAATTTCCCAAAAAAAAAAAAATATTCTGCCAACATGGCTCTAGTAGTTACAATTAATGTTCTGTTCTTTCTCTCCAGTACTCCATTCTATTGGGGTGTCCTAAAAGCTGAGAAATTATGTTCTATTCCTTGAGATTTGCAAAAATCATCAAACAATTCATTTTCAAATTTTCCCCCATGATCACTTTGGATAGATGTAATGTCAAAACCTAATTTTCTCTGAAGCCAAGTGGCAAAATCTCTAAACTCCTCAAATGATTCACTCTTATGATTCAAAAATCTAATCCAGGTGATTCTAGAATAGTCATCCATAATTACATACCCAAATCTTTTTCCTCCTAAACTTAAGGTACTAACAGGTCCAAAAAGATCCATATGAAGAATTTCTAAGTGCTTGCTAGTTCAAAATTTCTTGATTGAACTGAAAGAGGATCTCACTTATTTTCCTAATTGACATGCATCACACAAGTGCTCTTTTATAAAATCCAATTTGGGTACACCTCTAACTAATTCTTTTTGGGTGAATTTCTTAAGAGTTCTCATACTAGCATGACAAAGCCTTCTATACCATAACCATGAATCATCAGATATAATTTTCAAACAAAAAGTAGTAAAAGATTTTACAGAATTCAAATCTAGCATGTAAACATTATTTACTCTATTACCATTCAACACAATAAGTCCATTTTGACTAATGATACAACAAGTAGGCAAAAATTTAATATGATAACCTTTATCGCATAATTGACTTATGCTCAATAGATTGTGTTTTAACCCTTCAACTAACAGAACATTTTTAATCATAAAGTTTTTTTGAATTTCCAATCATACCCATACCTACCACTTTCTTGGTGGTATTGTCTCCAAGTGTAACCTTGCCTCCATTCTTAGCTTCCAGTGATATGAATTGATTTATATTTCCAGTCATATGCTTTGAGCAGCCGCTGTCTAGGTACCAAATTCTCTCACGAGGTCTTGTGTGAGAGTGACCCTATAAAAATATCAAACGTTAGACTTGGGAACCCAAATAAACTTGGGAGCCCAAATAAGTTTGGGTTCACCTATAGACAATTTTAAAATAGATGCATGTGTGATATATTGTGTATTATGCATCTTAGGTCTCCACACCAAATGTGTTCTATGATGAATAGTATAAGTGTGGGATATATGTCCAATCATACCACAAGAAAAACACTTTACTCCAGGAAAAGGATTCACCAATCTATTTGCACTGTAAGATCTTCTTTTTGATTTTAAACTAATTAACTTGTGGTAAATTTTGTGAAAATCTTTAAGTGTAGGTGGATTCCTATTTTCCTCAAGTGCTTTTAACTTAACCTCAAGATATGCATTAGCACTTTCTAAAATTGAATTTTTAATCTACAAGTTATGCTCTCTACTATCCAATTCATCCATAAATATTTTGAAATCATTTTCAAGTTCAGTGTGTGATGATTTTAAAAGTTTATGCTATTTATTTAAATCATCAAAGTCATCCAACAAGGTCATGTGATTGCTATCTATTAATGCATGATCTTTCTTAAGGATTTCGTATTCATTTTGCAGCTCTAAATGATCCAAATTCAACTTAGCATGCAATTTTTTCAGTTTCCTATATGCTGAATATATGCATTCAGAAACTTCAAACAATTCATCATAACTTAAGTCACATACCTCCTCTTGATCCGAATGATCAAGATTGTCAGCTATCAAGTAAAAATTTGTGACTTCCTCTTTAGGTGCTATTTCTAATGAATCTGAAGCTGAGTCCGCCGAAAAAGCTCATTGAAGTCTCTTTTTATCCCTTATTTCCTTTGGTTTCTCCTCGGCTTTCTCCTTTCTAGGATTTGCCTTTAGATTGGGGAAATGAGTCTTTATATGACCTAGCTTCCTGCATTCATAAAAAATAATATCATTAAAAGCCTTAACATTTTTATGGAACTTACCTTTGTTCCACTGTTGGTGTCTTCTCTGCTTTCTCTTTAGGAAACTTCTAAATTGCCTTGTCATTAAGGCAATATCTTCCTCATCCTCAGGTAAAGACTGATTACTTTCTGAATCTTCCACCTTCAAAGCTATGTTCTTTTCATTTCGTTTGTCTCCTGCATCAATTTATTTTTGAGTCACATATTGCTTGTAAGCAATTAGTAATCCAAGAAGATTATCAGTAGAATAGAAATTTAAATCTTTTAATTCAGTTATAGAAGTTATCTTTGCATCATAAGTAGTAGGTACGCAATGAAGTATCGTATTTACTTTTTCTGCATTCACTAATTCCCTACCTAAGTCATCATGCAATGAAGTGGGTATATGTGTAAATTGTGTATGCATGTCTGAGAATGATTCATTTAATTTCATGTGAAAAGTTTATAATCGTGCAAAAGAATGTTCAATCTAGTTTGCTTCACTTCATTTGTACCCTCATAAGTAATGCAAAGCCTATCCTGAATTTCTTTTCCTGATTTACAAGTAGAAACACGCATGTATTCTTCTAATTTCAAAGCATAAAAGAAACTATTCAAACACTTAGCATTCAATTGAGCTAACTCACATTCTTCTACAGTCCATTCAGTAAAAGGTGTTTGAACTCTAATTCCTTCTACAATTCTAGTAGGTTCAGTGTAACCTTCCTGTACTAACATCCACATGCCTTAGTCAAGAGATTGTAGAAATGTAGACATACGAGTTTTCCAAAAATCAAATGGGATATTATCAAATAAAGGTGGTCTAGTGATCGAGTAACCTTCTAAAGTGTTTCAGTTTCCAAAATTAGCCATGATCGAATTTCAAAAATTAATTTAAACAGTATTTTTTGAAACGGGCTCTGATACCACTTAAAAGTAGGAATAGGTTGTTAGACCTATGGCTTACGTCTGTAGGCTAACCAAGAGGGGGGTGAATTGGTTCTTTTTAAAAAATCTCTTGGAATTTTGCTAGTTTGAAAAACTAACTTTTAGCAAATCATACTGTACAATCCTTCTTCATACAGTATGAACAGTTATGAATTGTTCGTACTTTTCAACCACAGAAATTCAACCACAGAAAAATGAAGTACTTAAAAATAATAATTCGAAAAAATAAAGAGTAAGAATAGAAAACACCAGAATTTATAGTAGTTCAGTTAAACACGACCTACATCCACTCCCTAGAAACTCCTTCTCTAGGTATTGCACTATACTCAAATGACTCTCCTTTTGCCCCCACAGCAAGGCGGAGAAGCCTTTACAAATTCTCTTCCACAAACCCGGTGCAACAGAGAACTGTTGTCCTTTTTCATCCTCCCGATGAAGGTAGAGAACCCCACGTACTTTCTCACCCTCCTGGTGATGGTAGAGTACCACGTCCTTTCTCACCCTCGAGGTGACGGCAGAGAAATGGAAACCTCTCGAACAACTTTCTTGCAAGATCCTCCAAGGAGATTGAGAAGAATCTTGAAGTACAAACAATGACATCCTCACACTTGGATAACCTTGTGAATCCCCTCACAATTTCCTCTACAAGGATCTCATAAAATTCACTCCCAAACATTCTCCCAATCACTCTCCCTTTCACTCTCAAAAAGAATTTTCGTAGAAGGATTATCACAAGTCAGGTTTTAGGACCCTCAAGTACTAAGGTCAAGAAAAATCATCCAAAAACTAAGTTTTTCAAGTTTCATCCCATATGATCGTATATCGTACTGTACGAATAGTTCAAATTACTGAACGTTCGTCCCGTACGAACATGAAACTGAGACATTCATACCAACCAACCTTCTATATGAAATCTATTTCATACTGTACGAATAGTTTAAAAAATTAAATGATTCATCCCGTACGATCCAGTACGAACCTAAATCAAGCCGTTCATACCAACGGTTCATCCCGACGAATAAGTCATACGAACCTAAACCGAGCTGTTCGTACCAACGATTCGTCATGTATGAACAAGTCGTACGAACCCAAACAGAGCCATTCATACCAACAATTCATCCCGTACGAACATGTTGTATGAACATAAATAGAGTCGTTCATCCCTCAAAACCTTCTGTATGAAGTGAACTTTATACAATATGAATAGTACTTTGAAAAACTTTTAGCAAGGTTGGTTCGTTGCGGAGGATATTTAACACATATCATCCCGTTCGATTAAATATTGAACTGTACGATCAATTTAAAAAAAAACTTTGACTCCCCCAGTGTGTATGTGTACTGTTATCCAACTTATAATCAGACTCTCTCAGACTCAAGAAAAGTAAAAAATACAGACTTCACTTACAATAAATACTAACAAATTAACTTGAAGTATTCAACAGTCTGGAGTGAGAATTTCTTGAAAAATATATTAGTACATACAAAATAGAAACTCTAATATTTATTAGGAGAGAGAAGAAAAAAGAAATAAAATAAACAATAAGCTTTTGTAATCATAAAAAATAACTTGTTTCAAATTCACTTGAACAAACTAAATTTCACAAATCATAACATCAAATCATAACAGGTTGTTCTTGTGGTTTTATACTAAAGAGTTTATTTGTCATCTGAATTCGGGTTTATCGGTGCTCTTCCTTTCTAGGGGTGGATCGAATGATATGTTCTTCATCTGTTGTTAGTTCTTCCCTATTTTGTTTGGATGGGAGAATTTTTGGGTGTGGGTTATTACCAGCTATGATTGCAACTATTATCTCTATGATGAGTAATTACTTGATAATTGGCAACCTATTACTAATATTATCCTCTTTTTTAAGTGGAATGATGGCTTGATTAGTATATTGGTTGTTGATCCTTTTATTTGGTTTATCTTATGGTTATGTGCTGAAGGGATTTCTTGCCCTTAACATCCCTATGGATGTATTTCTCCTAATTTGTGCAATGCTTTATTTGTTTATTTTATTTTGTTCTAGTTCCTGGTTTAGCTTTATGGTGGTTCTATAAAGGTAATACGGATGGCCACTATCAGCTACCTCGGGAGATACTCCTTTTATACTACATTGCTGAGATGGCTCTTCTTGATTTTCATTTTTATATTTCTTTTGGGTTGTTGGTCTTTCAGGATTTGCTGCATAATGTTGTATGGTATTATTTCTTATCTCTTAGGTTTGTTTTCTTTGTTCTCTGCATGTTGTCTTCATAGTTGGTTTGTCTTAATTCTATGTGTCTTTTTGTATAAGCTTGTTGGTGATTGGTTGGTTCTATGTTCTCCGATCATTGGTACAATGTTGCTGTTTTATTACCTTTTCAGCTACAAAAGAGTGTATTTTTGGGACATCTCACCTTTTGATATTTATGTGCTAATTGGTATTATCTCTACAAAAGCTATACCTTATCTTGTTTTCCATACCTACTATTACATTTTTTAGTGGAGCAACTCATTAGGTGGCTATATTAATGTTTGGTTTTTCATCAATATTATTATTTTGTTCTATCTCTACTATTTTTTGCTTCACCACTTGGCCTTCCAGGTGTTTCTTATTGCAGGTATTAGAAATTTTTACAAATTTTGCCAGGCAATTTGTTTGGATTGAAGATTAAGTTGAAGGATAATTTTTTTGTCTCCATTTTTAGGGTGATGACTCCTGACCAACCCCAAATGTTACTAGGACTTTTTGTATGGGTGCTTAGAGGGGACCTTAGACTCATAGATTTTCTTTTTTTCTATTTTGTAGCTCTTTTGAGCAGTAGTGAGTTAAAGGACCACCTTAATGATTTGTAATCCCTTTTTTAAATAATGTGTAAGCTCATTGGTGAGTTTTAATTAAAAAAAAAAAGAAATTTAATTTAATTATTAAAAACAAAAAGAAATAAAAAATACAAATAAATTGCTTTAGAATTTAAAGAAAAAAATCAAATCTTAATCATAAAAGTTCTAAATAAAAAAATTAATTATAAATCAAAGAAAATTCAGTAAATAAATAAATAAAATAACTAATAAATCAATAAATTCCATAATGACTTTAAACTCTTGTAATTGTCATTTGAGATCATTGATGATCTATGATGATGATTTCAAGTTGATTGGAGTTAATTTGGCTCAGAAATAAAAATTAGCTTAATTACCTTAATGAAATAATTCCTTAATTTAGGTTAATTTTGAGTAAATCATAATTAATAAATAAAAATCCTAAAAATATAAATTAATTTGCATTAGAATGTATATAAAAGAATGAATTTAATAAAAATACTAACTCTCTCATATTTTAAATAAAAAACACAAACTTTGGTCAAACTACTTAATAAGGGATAAAAGGAGAATAAAGTAAATGAATAAAAAATATAAAAAATAAATGAATAAAAAAATAAAAATAAAATAAAATTAGTATACATAAATAAAAATATAACTAAATTTAAATAAATTAAAAAATAAATAAATAATTTAAAAATAATTAAATAAAAGAAACTAATAAAAAAAAAAATTAAAATTAAATAAAATAAATCAAAAATAAATTTTAAGAAAGAATTAATTAAAAGTAAATCAAAATTTTGAAAATAATTTAATAGTTTAGCTTAAACAATTAAAGGTGATTAATTTTTTTTATTTTTATTTATTTTTTTATTTTTTTATGAATTTTTTTAGGAGAAACTCCACGGAGGGGGCCTACGCGTTAATTCAGGAAAAAATTACACAGTCCTTGAAGAGGCCTCAATCTCGCAACTGCTCGAAAGAGCTACAAAAAGAAAGGAAAACTAAAAACCTAAGAGCTCGAGGCCTTTACTAACCAAAAAAACAAGAAACCCTAGGTACATTCTATGGTGCAGAAGAAAGAGCATCCAAAAATAAGGCGGGGAACAAAAAGCGGCAAGCAGCACCCAAATCTTCTCGGGAGCGAGCTCTCTACAAATACCTATAAAGTACAAATTCTGCAAAAAGAAGTGAACCCCAAGGCAGACATAATATAAATCAAGGTAGAGTCTAGTAAACACATCCCAGTGGTTAACAAAAATACCAAAATCCTAAAAGAGATCCAGCATCCCCATCAAAAGCACATTACCTCGATCAATAGCACTAAGAAGAACCCAACCAAAACCAAAAGCATAGGAACATAACCCAGGAGAAAAAGAAAAAACCCATACATCAAGGGCTAAACAACCAGAAAGAAAAAATAGGGTATAGGCACAGCCCAACCACACATGAATGCACTCAACAATACAACAGAGAAGGCAAAACTATAGGTAATACTGCCAGAAGGCCATCCAGAAACCAATAATGACACCACCATTTAAAAGAGAAAAGCAAAAGACAGTCAGGCAAATAGCCCAAGACCAACCAAGAATCCACTCAGCAACCCAGCTGATACATTATAAGCAGGAAAAATAGAGCCCAGCAACCCAGACCACCACCAGCATAACATTAATATGAACCCAAGCAGCAATCAAATAAAGACCCAACAAAAAAAACATAGCCAGACCAATCTAAAGAAGCAGAGCAGAGTAAGGAACCCAGGAGATAACCCAAAACCACCAGAGGGGAGAAACACCCCAAACACTAAAACGTAACATAAGATAAACCAACTTTATCCAATCTTAAGAGGCCTTTAACCATAAAAGGAAGATTAGAAACTGAAATCTTGGTCAAAACACTCAAACCACAACCCCATCTCAAAATCCACTGAGCACAAGCATTCACCTCCTCTAGAATGACAGAGAAAGAGCAGTTTAAAGTATTTAGAAAATTCCTAATGTTCGTCCGAATATAAAACAAAGCCAAGGAATAGACTTTATCCTCCTTAGAATTAAGAGAATGATAATCAAAGTAAGAGACAACCTCCACCACAACATTCATGCAATTAAGAATGGAACAAAGATTTAAACCATGAAGCGCAGCATAGGTAATAGCAAAATTATCATCACCATAATCAGCAGGACTCGCAAAACCCAACATAAAATTACGATTATGATCTCTAATCACGCCGCCATAGCCAACAATAGAATCCATATTCGCACAAGCCACATTCAACTTAATGAAGTTGGGAGGAGGCTTTATCCAAGAAGTACACCTAGGAAGCTTATAAACAATATCCACCTCCAAGTTAATGCCAAAAGCAACCACCATAAAGAAATAGTTCCTAAAATTCTTTGAAGAAAGTAAATTAGCATAGTAAAGAGCCACAAATTTATCATTAATATTATGGATAACTCTCTGGTAGTTCATCACCACCCAATTGAAACGAGAATTATTCCTCTCCAACCATAAGAACCAAAGGATAAGAGAAGGAATCACATTTCTGACATGGCCTTTGGAATTAACAAACAAACAGGTGAGCAAAGAATTAATAGAACACAAAGCAGTAAAAAGTTAACATGAAATATGTCCTCAAAATAAGTCCAAACTTTAACAGCTAAGGGGCCAGAAATGAAAACAAGGTGCATATTATCCGCATGTTAGCAACATTGGCATTTAGAAGGGAAGATAAAACCTCTTTTCCTAAAAAATTCATCCATAGGAATAAACTTTTGTAAAATTCTCGAAATAAAAATAGAAACCGTAGAGGGAATGCTTTTATGCCATAACATTTGAAAAAGCTTGCAAGTATCCTACTTAGTTCTAAAGGAATGCTAGGAATCTTTAACTCTAAGACAACCATCCTTAGTCAGAGCACAAAGCAACACATCATTCGAATTAATGTTCAGTGGAATCTTTAAAATATGCTGAATAGTGAAATCTAGAATAACGGTAGAAAGTTTCTCCAAATCCCAACCATTATTAGAAAAAAAAATTAACCTTCTCAGTAGCATTGGAAATAGAGTTAGTTAAAGTGTCAATTGATTGGCCATACAACCAACGATCTTGCCAAAAGAAAATATTACCATTACCAAGGCCCCACACGATAGAAGGCTCCACAACCCAATTGACAGAGCAAAGATGCTTCTAGACACAAGAATTACCAGTACTAAAGCAACACATGGAGGGATGCCTCCCCCCAAAATACTTGACCACCATAAAATTAGCCCAAACACTCACATTGGCCCAAAAATTGTACCACAATTTGTAGGAGAAAGCATAAGACAAATCATACATAGACTTACACCCTAAAGCCCCTTCATGCAAAGTCCCCCAACATTTATTTCAGGAAGACCAATGAATTTTAGAGGTACTCTCCATGCCTTTCCAAAAAAAAATTATTGAAGATTCTATCAATCCTATTGCACACATCCTTAGTAGGAAGAAGTGTTTGAAAACTATAAACTGGAATCAAACAAAGAATACTCCTGATAAGAATAAGCCGACCACTAAAACTAGAAATTAGAATCCCAGGAAGAAAGTCTATTCTGCACCATAGTAATTAAATCATTAAAGAGAAAGGACTTCTTTCTACCCTTATAAAGGGGCACACCCAGATACTTTAAAGGGAAACGACCCTAACTAAAGCAAGTAAGATTCTTGATAGCAACAACACAATCAGTAGGGACTTTCTTAGCAGCAATAAAATAACACTTATTAAGAGCCAAACCACTTATCAATTCAAAATGGTTAAAGAAACTCACAAGCCTATTAATCCTATTCATCGAGGCATTCGTAAAGATAATGAAATCATCTGCAAAACATAAATGTGAAATTTTAATGCCACCTAAAGTTCTGAAATAAAGACTAGGATACTTATCGAAAAGATCCGCAAGACCTCTAGAGAGGTAATCAACAACAATAATAAAGAGAGCAGGGGAGATAGGATCCCCTTGTCTCAGACCATGAGAAGCTTAAAAAAACCATGGCTATTGCCATTCATAATGATAGAAAAATAAGGGGTTTCAATGAAATTCTTAATGAGGTTTATGAAATTTAAATCAAAACCAAATGAGTTCAAGATAGTGCAAATAAAATTAAAATTAATATTATCATAAGCTTTAGCAATATCCAGTTTCACAATCATATTACCACCTCTGACCTTGACATCCAAGTCTTGACAAAACTCTTAAGCCAGAAGGATATTGTCCACAATAGCACGCCCTTGAACAAAGCCTATTTGAAAAGGGGAAATAAGCTTAGGCAACAAAACAGTTAACCAATTCAACAAAATTTTAGAAAGCAGTTTATAAAAGATAGCACAAAGACTAATAGGTCTAAAGTCTTACCAAGAATTCACAGAACTATTCTTGGGAATAAGCACGATAGAAGAAGAAGTAAAAAACTTAGGTATAAGATTACCATTAAAGAAATCAATGACAATAGAGAAAATATCATTATAAATAATGGGCCAAGTTTTCTAAACAAATTTAGTCGTGAAACCATCTGAACCAGCCACAGATTCACCATTCATACAAAAAATAGTGTCCTTCACCTCCTCAAAGGAAGGAGAGTTAGATAAGCTAATATTATCATCAACAAAAATAAGATTGGGAATAATAGATAGAATGTCAATAATAGAAGGATTAAAAGTTTTATTAAGATGATTTTGAAAATAATGAATGGCCAAATTAGCAATTTCAGCATCATCCTTCAAATTAGAGCCATCATCATGATTTATTTTATAAATGTAATTGATAGCATGTTTCTTATTAACCAAGGCATGAAAGTACTTAGTATTTTAATCACCTTCAACCAAATGTTTAGCAGCCTCTCTCTGCTTCCAAAAAATCTCATCATGAGCTTGAACTTTATAAAGCTCCTCCATAGCCTCTTTCAAAAAATAAAAGTTAGAATCTAAAGGATCCAACTAACAAAGATTCTCCAAAGAGTTAACCTTATCTTCCACAATTAAAATGTTAAAAAAAAGATTCTTAAAAACATTATGATTCCACCAATTTAGGACTTGATTAAGTCTTTTCAGCTTAAGCCACAGTCTATTCATATCATAGATAGAATCATCAGGATACACAGGGGCCTGCTAATTATTCTTAACCACATCAAGAAACGAATCATGGAGAAACCACATATTTTGAAATCTATATTGAGAAGGATGACTCCTAGCTTTATTCTTAATTTTAATAAGGAGAGGAGAATGATGAGAGAGAGTAAAGCTAAGATGTTCAACATTAGTAGAGTCAAAATTATTAAGCCAAACATCATTAAATAAAACCTTATCTAACCTTTGCCACAAATGCCCATGATGCCAAGTGAAATTATTGCCAGAGAAACCAATATCATTAAGGTTGCAATCCATAATCACAGCATTGAAATCCTCCATTGGCTGATAGATATGGAGAGAACCCCCTAAACGCTCATCCGGATTGGATATAGTGTTAAAGTCTCCACCCACAAGCCAAGGAAGATTGTAAATATTATGCAAGTGAATGATTTAATCCCATAAAATCTTCCTAGTATAACAAGATGAGGCAGCACAAACAAACGAAGCACAACATTAGAAACTAGAGCATTCAATATTATAATGAACAACTTGAGTAAAATCACCAATGAAATCAATTCTAACATAATCTTTCTAAAAAACCCAAATTTTATTTGCCAAATTTGACTTAGCATGTTTAAAACCCAAAAATTTAGTAGTACTAAGTAACTTATGAGCAGAAATAATAGGCTCTAGCAAGATAAGAATAGACTCATTTGGATGATTTTCAAATTCCTTTGTTCCCGGTTATTCCGGCTGGGAGTTTGGACATGGCGGCGGATGGCTGCTGGTCATCTTCATCTTTAATCATGAATTATCCTTCTGCTGCTGGAATGGATCCACGGAGTAAGATAATACAAGGCAATTTGACTACTGACAGAAATGGTATTGTACACGACGCTGAAGATATTCAAAGATGGAGGGCTAAAGGTGAATTAATCATTTTAGAATATGATATTTCTCATTTGAATTCAATTCATCATGTTGTAGGTAAGGGTAAAGAGGTTTCTTTAGCGATGAATTGTAAAACTGCTCGGTTGCTGAAATCTACTGGTTTCTCTCCAGAAAAATTTGTGAATCCTTAGGCTTCTTCATCTGGAATGAATATTTTTGTTAATAGATATGGGAATTCAAATGCAATCCCTGTCCTTGACAGTAAGATAAATGCGAATACCCTGAGTTCAGTTAACAAAAATAATCTCCATTTCATCAAGAAGCCATTAGTCTCTTTACAAGAAGCTAAGGTAAGTAAGGCTAGTTATGCGGATCCTGTGACTAAGCAATTTCCTGAGGACAATGCTACTACTACTAAAGTGTCTACTCCTTGGAAGAAAATTTTGTATATCAAGTTAAATTTTAATAAGGAGAATGTGTTTTTAACAGAGGACGGTAAAGCTGTGAAATTAATTGAATCAACTGAAGTATTGAATGCTAAAAGACTTGAATTATCATTAGTTACTAAGGTTTTTGGCAGTGAATTACCTGCTCATGTTGTTGCATGGGAATTAAGATGACAATGGTCTCTTTTTGGTCAGTTTCACTTTACATCCTTAGGGAAGGGATGGTATTTGTGCTTATTCAAAACAATGGATGCAATGGAAGGGGTTTTATCAGGTGGTCCATGGTTTGTTAATAATCATATAGTGGGAATGGAGAGGTGGTCAACTGATTTTTCTCTTGGCTCTATGAAAGGATTAACTTCTCCCATTTGGATTAGAATGCCTCATTTGCTGTTACAATGATGGGATGACGAGAATGTGGCTTTGATTGCTTCCATGGTGGGTGTTCCTTTGATGTTGGATGGAAATATGTTTTATTGGGGGAGGAGGGAGTTTGCTAGAGTTTGTTTATGGGTTGAACTAGATGAACCTCTTCCCTTAGGTGTTTTGGTAGAAGGGATGGCTGGGAGGTTTTCTCAAAAAGTGGAATATGAAAGGATTTCATCTTTCTGTTATGAATGTGGTATGTTAGGCCATGATAGTAGTGGTTATAAAATGAAGAATATGGTGGAAAAGATCATTCAGAATGATTCAAGTAATTGAACTATTTGTGACCTATCTAAGTCAGAGCAGGAATTGGGAGTTAAAAACACTTATGACCTGTGGATACATGTTAACTACCGTAAGAACAGAAAAGTTAATAGAGAAGGAAGGGTTGTGAGACCTGCACAAAGCAGAAAAGATGCACCTATGGTTCTCCCTGAAGGTCCTATGAACAAAGGATTGGCAAAGGATGAGAACAAAGTAGGACAGTAGTCTTGGAAGATCAAAGGATGTTGGAAGAAGGAGAAATATTTCAGACTGAAAAAAGCAGTTTGGAACCTGTTGCAGAGCAGGTGGTTTGTTGCAATCTGGCTGATGGTTTGGGGAAAGAACTTTGTGAAGATAAGGTAGTAGCTCATACTCATATCCCTGTTACTACTAGTATGGCCAATAAATTTCAATCATTATGTGATAATTTGGAGGAGACAATGGGTCTTGAAGCCATCAATAAAAAATACGAGAATGAATTTGAAAGTGAAGTTAAAAATAATGCTTTTATGGAAAGTTTTATGGATTTGAAAAATGAAAGCAATGGAATGGTTGTGAAAAAGAAGGTTGATAGCACAAATGAAGTAGCGAACATTAAACTTGCTAAAGAATTGAGATCACTTGGTTCGGTTAAAAGTGTTTCTCGGGCAAGGGGGCTGGATGGAAATGGTAAAACTAGGGGTGGGGGCTCTTCCCCCTTGGTTGATTAATGGATGTTGTTGCTTTCTGGAATTATAGAGGCGCCAAGAAGAAGGAGGCCTTTCTCTACTTAAAAGAGTTTATAAAAGATTATAAAGTGTTCTTTGTTGGATTGGTTGAGACCAAAATCTCTATTTTGGACAAGATGGTGTTTCATAATATGGTTGGCAAGGATTGGGATTTCTTTATTTTCCCTTCGGCTGGTCAATCTGGTGGGATTCTAATTATGTGGAGATCAGATCTTGCTGCTTTCTCTATTTTAAAGGCTTCTAAAAAATGTGTTGTTTGTGATTTGGAAGTTTTCAATGAAGGGACCTGGATGATTTCTACTATTTACAATAGTAATGAATTGTGGGGTTGTCTTTGTGAAGTTTCTCATAAAAAATTTCCTTCTATTATTGGAGGAGATTTTAATTGTATCGTGGCTCAAGAAGAAAAAAGGGGTGGTAAGAGATTTTTCTTTTCTGAAGGATCCAAAGATATGATGGAATTTATGAATCTAAATGATTTTCATGACATTGGGGTGGTTGGACCAATCTTCACTTGGTGTAACAATAAAAGTGGAGGAGGAAGGATTTTGGAAAGGTTAGATAGATGTCTATTGAATTCTTTTGCCTTGAGTAAGATTCATATGGCAGTGGAAAGGCACATTGCTAGAGTAGCATCCGACCATTGCCCTGTGATTTTGAAAATTTTTGATTCTTCTAATAGGATGAAGAGTCTCTTAAAGTTTGAAGATGTATGGATTTCGTTTCATGCTTCTGCTGGTATTATCAAGAAAGTTTGGTGAAACTCCTTTGTGGTAGATGATATGCAGATTTTAAATAAGAAATGTAGAACTTGAAAGATTTGTTTTTTTTTGGAGTAAAGCTAAATTGAAGGATTTTATGTCCCTTAAAGAAAGCTTAAAGAAAGAGGTGTTACTTCTCCAAGAAGAGGAAGCTATGGGAGGCGGGCTTGATGAAGACAAGTTGAACCTCTTAAGAAAGAAGGTGGGTGAGCTTAATGTTCACGTTGCTAGATTTAATACTTGGTGGAGACAAAGAGCTAAAGCTAGATGGTTGGAGGAAGGAGACTCAAATTCCAAATACTTTCACACCTTTGCTAATGCAAGGAGGAACAACAATTGGATTAAATGTATTAAAAGGTATGATGGTGTTATGGTGGATAGCCCGAGGGAGATATAGGAGGTTTTGTTTGAATATTTCCAGGTTAAATGGGGAGAAAGAGACTGCTCTTTGATTAATTAGCCGGCCCCTTGGAATGTGTTGGAGGAAGGCGATAGAAGAAGATTGGATTCTGATTTTACTAATTCAGAAATTCTGGATGTTATTAGGAGTTTGGGTGAGAACAAAGCTCCAGGTTGTGATGGAATTTTGTATTCCTTCTTCAAATCTTACTGGAATATTATAGGTGAAGAGGTTTGCAAAGCTATTAATTGTTCCCTCTCATCGGGTAAGCTGTGTGATGAATGGAAAGAGACCATGGTTATACTGATCCCCAAGGTTAAAGATCCTATTTCTCCTTCAGGATATAGACCCATAAGCCTTTGTAATTCTATTTATAAGATTGCAGCAAAAGACTTATTAAATAGATTGCTTTTGGTGGTTCATAAGGTGATTTCAGAAGAACAGGTTGCTTTTGTGTAAGGAAGATCTATTTTGGATCATCTACTCTTGGCCCACGAGGTTTGCAACAAAATTAGATGCTCTAAGGCTAAAGAAGGTATTTTGTCTATTAAGATTGATATGGAACAAGCTTTTGATAGCATGTGTTGGGCTACCTTGGAGCAAATGCTGTCGATTTTGGGGTTTCCTTCCAAGTTCTCAGCTCTTATGTTGGAATGTGTGAAAGATCTGGTGTTCTCTATCATGATCGATGGAAGTAATTCAAGGTGGATCAAGGGAAGATGTGGATTTCGGCAAGGATGCCCTCTTTCTTCCTTCTTATTTATTTTTTCTTCTCAGCTTTTGTCTAACTCTTTTTTGGAAAGAAGGCTTAGATATTGGCATCAAGGTTTCAAATAATGCAAACATAATCTCTCATCTTCTATATGCAGATGATATCTTACTTTTCTCCAATGCTAAGTTAAAGAACATCAAACTATTGAAGAAGTAGATTCAAGACTATTGCAATTGGACCGGTTAGAAGGTAAATTTTCTTAAATCTTCTATTCTTATGGGAAAGAGCATTGGGAGAAGGAAGAAGAAGCATATTTCTAAACTGTTAAATATTAAAGTGGTTGAGGAAATGGATTATTTGGGCATTAAGTTGGCTTTGAGAAGGTTGAAGAAATCTGATTTTCAATCCCTTTTGGATAAAGCTTCAAAGAAACTCAATGTTTGGGGGAATAGATACATATCTATGGCTGGAAGGATTACTTTGATCAAGTCTGTGTTTCTAACAATCCCTTTATTTATTTCCTCTCATTCCTTTGTTCCCTTGAGTATCTTGAAAGAGTTTGACAAAACTTGTAGGAATTATATTTGGAATAAACAGGATGGGTCACATGGCCTTCACTTTGTGGCATGGGAGATATTGTGTAAACCGAAAAGTATGGTGTCTTGGGTATGTTTTCATTTGTCTCTAGAGTGGGCCCTCTCAGAGCTAGATTTTCTTGGAATCTTCTGAATAACCCGAGTTCCTTGCTTAATAAAAATTTGGTGGCTAAGTATGGGAGGTGCTGGTGGATTAATAATGGGGTGAGGAGCCTTTCATCCACTTGGAAAATTATCATGGATGGTTGGAATTCTCTTAGGGGAATTCTAAGATGGAGCATTGCTTCTGGCTCGTTGATAGATATCCGAAAGAATGTTTGGATCCTTGATAAGAGTCTAGATAAATGGCCAACCTTTGTTACCAATTGGGAGGAAGAGCCTACAACTCTAAATTCTCTTATTGTTAATGGAGCTTGGGATGTTCATAAACTTTCCCAGCTCTTTGGGGAAGAACTAGTCAACTTGATTACTGATGTTGAGATATTGCAAAGCTTGGAGGATGATAGAACGGATCTCAAATCAAAGCTTTCGGGCAAATCCATTCCAGCTCTATGTATTGCAATGAGGTACGAAGGGTTTATGCAAGATGAAGCAGACCATTGGTTCTTTAAGCTTAAGCTCAATCCCCGAGTTGAACTATTTATTTGGAGGCTTTGTATGGATGTAATTTCAACCACAGATTTCCTGTTTCACAGAAGGTTGGATGATAACAATCTCTGTTCGAGAGGTTGTCTTGAAGTGGAGAATATTGATCATTGTGCTGCTACTTGTCCGAAGCTTATCCAAATCATTTGGTTGCTGAATTCTTGGGGATTCTCTATTCCAGTTTTCAATTCTTTCTCAGATTATATGAAGAGGTTAAAGCTAATTTCGGTTAGGAACCAGTTCGTTGCGAAGATATACTTAGTTCTGATTTACCACTCATGGCTCATTAGAAATAGTGTGAAGCATGGAGGTGGGGAAGAAAGTGTATCGGTTACTGTCTCTAGAGTCATATGCTTTATGGCTACTTTACATAAAAACAAGATCCATTTGGGCAATTGGGATACTAATCAGTCATTACGGCTATCTAAATTTTGGCATCCCCCTCCACCCAATTGGTTGAAGATAAATATTGAGTTTTTGGTAAAGTTGGATGCTTGAAGCTAATGGCATCATCATAGAAGGAGATAATCTAAATGTCATCAACTTTCTTTACCAATTGTACAGCAAACCGAAGAAAAAGACGAGAGAGCAAGTTTGTGAAGACCTTTAATTCATGAAGGATTTCAATAAGATTCTTTTTAATTTTGTGAATAAAAATTGTAATAAGTTAGCTAATTATTATGCTAACTTAGCTTGTGAGTATGATTTCTTTTGGGATGTTATTAGTGATAATAATATTCATCCTTCTTTTGTTCTCTTATTAAAGGAGGAATGTGATAGGTTGCCTTTGTTTGAGTAGCTTGTATCTAGGTCTTTTTTTTCTTCTTAATGCACTTGGCATTTCTTCAAAAAAAAAAAAAAAAAAACCTTAGAAGAAAGGCACCCAATACCCCAAGCATTCCAAATTAAAGCGTTAAACATAATAAATAATGATTAATGAGAAGTATGCGAATGAGTACTTCTAGGAGTTTGTAAGGTGACATTTCTTAGTTTTCTACCTCTTTTACCACGACCCTTGGTACAGCTCAAATCATTATCTTCTCTAGCAAAACATTTAGCTAAAATATCCACCTCAGTATCAATTTAAGCATCACTAAGATAATTATCAGTTAAAGGAATCTTACTTTCAATAATCATACCTGAATGCCCCTTAGAAAGATGCAACTACCTTCCACAAAGAAAACACCATCTTCCATAGTGGAGTCGTTATTCACAACAACATCATTAATTTCCTTCACATTCTCGGTTTGGACAATATCCAACCTCTCTTCTTGGTGCGAATCATCCTCTGGCACTCTAGGTTTAGCTCTTTCAGGAATCTGTTCATTAGCCTGCTCATCCATACTAAGAGATTGATTCTAATTAGATTAGTTAGTGTCAACATCATTAACAACCATATCAGATAAAGTTTGTTTAGAAACACAGAGATTAGATAAGGGAGGAGGTACTGTAATGTTATTCGAAGTGAACATTTGTTTCTCCCCACTAGACTGATCTGAGCACAATATATTTTCCCGTTTGGGATCCACACTATGAGCACTAAGAAATTCTCCTCCATTAGAGGGGGAAGGATTGACATGAATAAAACCAGGTTATCAAATATCCACTTCATTCCCCTGAGCTATCTCACCATTAGCATCTCTAATATTTTGATCCAATTTAACATTAACCATTACATTCGAAATACCCACTTTCCACTTGGACTGCCTGGCACTTTCTTTATCCTTTTCAAGATGCGGATCCAATTAAAATCACTCACTCAAACTGTGCCCGTACATTCTACAATGAGAACAAAATATAGGATATTTTTCAAATTCAACTTTCTTAAAATAATCATTTAATTTAGATCCTAACCAAATTTTAGAAGGTTGCTTTTTTGAAATATCCAATTCTACTAAAACCCAAGCCACCGATGGACAAGAAACTGAGGCTATTGTCTGGTCTATTTGCAATGGCCTACCAAGAATAGAGGCAAGACTAAAGAGAATTTGTGAATTAAAGAAATGAAGCCTGAGATTACGGAATGAAACCCAAACTACAGAAATCAGGGACTCCTCACAGACATCAAAATTGGGTGTCCATTTAAGAAGTTTCATTTGATAAGCCTAGATGTAATAGGATCTTCTCAAAAAAATATGGCTATAATCGATATCATTACTCAGTTGAATCGCCACATGACGGGGATCAAGCAAGCCAATATGAAAGGAGCCTGAAAGCTTCAGATTAACAAAGAACATGCGAATAATATCAAGATTAGGCCTCCTCGGAACAAATTTCCCAACTAAGGTAAGAGCGAAGGGGGCAACCAATTGAGAAACAATTGAGTCATCAAACATTAAAGAAGGGTAGCCCTTGAACAAAGAATGCACGATATGAAGTTTGGAAGAAGAACCAGCAAGCACATCCTTGAAGGAATGAGGATTGCCATTTGGAACCATAGCTATCGGAGGGGAAGATGATGACGGGGTCGTCATTTCCCAAAATAGTGAAAATCGAAGAGAAAAATAAAGCAAAACTCAGAAGAAGATCAAAAAATACAGAAGGAACAAAAAGGGAGAGAAAAAAGGAAGAAAATCCACAGTAAATCACACCGGAAGCAATGCGAAATGAGAGAACGCATGGAACCCTAGATCGCCGAAAAAAAGCCTTAAAACCCAGAGCAGAGAGACGTTGCCAATTAAAGGAGATTGATTAAATAACAAATATAAATTCTAATAAAAATTTAAAATAAAATAAAAAATAGAGAAAATAAATAAAAATAAATAGATTGAAATTAAATTATTCTAAATAATAAGTTAGATTCAATTCAAACTAATTAAATAAATCAAAATAAATGAATCAATTAAATGAAACAAACTTAAATAAATAACTTTAGTTAATATGAAGACTTTTTTAAAACTTAAGAGAATTATAAAAGAGCTAGGTGATAGAAACTCTATCATAATCCCCCCTAACCAACTCTAAAAATGATGGGGGAAGACTATTAAGGAAAAAAACATCCCAATGGAAATTCCCAAAAACACCTAAGGAGGCAAAATAATTAGCCAACTTTTTATATTTCCTAGAAATAAAATGAAATATCACTTGGTTGACCTCCCTAAGAAAGGATAGGTCCTCCTTCATGTTTTCCAATTCTTGACAATTTATTTTCTTCATTGAATTCTAAAACATTTTCTCAATGTTCATATTAGCTCCTTCAATGATGATGCCTTGCATATCATACATCCATCTTTGCAGTACATCTCTGATTACATTAACTTCTATCATCTTCAATTGAGCAATATCCCAATGCAATAATTTTTTGTCGAAAGCCACTAGAAATCTACCTTTTTGATCCCTTATAACACCTCCTATTACTGTTTAATTTAAATTGAAAAGTGATGCATCTACATTAATTTTTATCCAATTAGGAGGTGGGGGTGACAATAATCTTTATTCATCTCCCCAAGATGTTTAGCATCCCAATACTCCGTAATCAAATTTAAAAGAAGTTGCACGGTAGAAGTAAGGACATGTGTAATATTAATTGAAGGCATAGGCACTTTCATTCCATCCTTAGAGGCATTTCTTACTCTCCAAGACTAATAAACAGCATTGCAATAAATTCTAACCATGCTCGAATTAAGATGAACTTTCCTCTCCAATTTTTCTATACATCCAGTCCATGAATTAAATACAGAAATTAAAATTCCACACTAATTGAATTTGGATAATACTTCATGCAATGTTTTACAAGGGATAGAAATGTGCTCAATATCTACAATAGCTTGACATCTTCCTGGGCATATATTCCATTCCTACAACTTTCTATACGTAAGCTAATAATTAGCAGGTAATGCATTTCTATTTAACCTCCAATAGAATAATTTCTCCCTTTGAGTCAGGTTCAACTCCTTATCCAATTTAGTCTCCTACACTATAACAACATACCTAAGAGTATTTTCAAATGCCAATGCTGTTATAATTTTCCCTGACATTATAAATAGCAGTTCAGGTAGATCTTCAGTTAAGTTAGGATCAACTGGTATTTTGACTATACATTAGACCAATTGCTCTCCATGGTGTAGCTAAATCTTCATCACATTCCATCCTCCATTTTCCTCCAGCATAAGAGAAACCTTCATCCCTTAGAAACTCTAAAAATTATCCATTGTTGTCCACCTTTGAAGATCTCTATCACAAATTTAGATATCTCTCAGGACCCTTACCTTATTCCCATTAACTAATTTATATCTGATTAATGGCTTAAGGAATTTGGCCACCTCTACTAGGATCTTCCACATTGCAAATGATCGCCTTTTGACATCTAGATTCCACACATCAACCCAATATTTGGTAATAATACTTCTATTGAGTAAAGAATTTGTATTTTAAATAAAACTCCAAGTAAGCCTAACCCTCAAAGGACCTTGCCTAGCACTGGCAGAAAAAAGTCCCAAACTACCACTTCCAGATGGAAGATATAACTGATCCCAAGCAACATAATGAATCCCCTTCCTACCATGTTTTTTATGCCAGAAAAATTTCTAACACAACTTGTCCATATAATTTAATACACTATTAGGCACCAAAGAATGAGTTAGAAGAAAGGAAGGAAGAGGAAGAACTAAATATTTAAATAGAGTAATTCTTCTTGCAATAGTAGGAACCTTCTTCCCTAAGCATTTAATCTATCTAATGCAAGAGCCAGGGTACAATGAAAATCAAAAGCCATCAATATTCTCAACATTATCGTAACTCCCAAATATATAATTTCATCAACCATTCCATACCCCAAGAGAGAAGCCAACTTTTTCTTCCTTCTAGTAGCTACAGACTCTCTAAAAATTAATGTTGATTTAGTCTTGTTAATTCTTTAGCCTCTCTAGAAATTGTAGTCAGCAAAAATCCTTTTAATACTCTCCAATGAATCTGATGAAGCTCAACAAAATTAACACATCATCTGCATATCAGAGATGAGAAATAGATTCAGCCTTAAGTGCTATTTCAATACACATCTTCCCTCCTCTTTGATGAAAAGCCTTAGATAATAATTTAGATCATATTATAACCAAATAAGCAAAAAAAGGGCAACCCTACCTGAATCCACTTTTGCTTCTATCTAATCATTTCTTCTTCCAATTATTAGAATGGAAAATTTTTGGATTGATCATACACTGCATAATCTAACTAGAGAATTTAAGAGGCATACCAAAACTCGTTAATAATTGGGATGATGTTGGCCATCCCATACTATCATATGCTTGCTCCATATCAAATTTTAAAACCATCAGTCCCTTTTTGGAAGTACAGAATCTAAATTTACAAAATGTCTCTTAAGCTAAAAGACATTTATCACTCATAAATCTTCCAAGGACATATGCAACCTGCTCCTATGATATAATCTTTGGAATGCAAATCTTCAAACTATTAAGAGGTATTTTTGCAACCACTTTATATAAAGTCTGACATAAGCTGAAAGGTATGAATTTAGAAGGCTACATAACATTTTGGACCTTAGGAATAAGCATTACCAAGGTATCCTTCCAAACTGAAAGCAACTCCTTGGACCTTAGGAATAAGCATTACCAAGGTATCCTTCCAAACTGAAAGCATAACTCCTATTTTAAAGAGCCATAGTAAAGCCTTCCAAAGAGCTTCTTTAATAATTTCCCAATAAGCTTTGATAAAAGAAAAAGTTATCCCATCTACACTTAGAGACTTGTTAGCACCCAAACACCTCACAGCTTCTTGATGAGGGAGTTAATATAAGCTTGTTGAATTTGAAATATGCTTAGATTTTATTTGATATAAAATTTAAAATATCCCACTAATTTATGCAAGTTTACATGCCTAATGAAGTAATAAAGTGATAAAATAAAGTATCAAAACTATGAGGAATTTATCTACTATACTGTAACAAAACTACTGCTTACTCCAAATGCGTGAATTTATCTGTTGAAATAAAAATGAGGTTTTTGAGTTCCTATCACTGAACTAAAATAAGTAAAAATAGTTGATGTAATTTTGATAAAATGTTTTAGACTGATGCATATAAATAACATTTTTTTTCTAATAAGACTCTTAATTGTAGATGTGGATTAGAGCAAGTGCATCACTAGATATCTGTTGAACTTGCATGGGTGAAAATAAAGATTTTTATCCTTCCTATAGTTTCACTATATGCATAGAACCTAGAAAATTCAAACATCCTATGTCTAGGCTTGCCAATATTTCATTTTGATATTCCAAATTAGACTTCCATTCCTCCATCGAGACTATACATCACACTAGATTTAACTACACACATGGCCATTTTATGCAATAAATAAAGAATGGTAGATATTTAAAACATCATTATATTCATTAAAGAATAAGCGACTACATAAGTACTTAATATGCTCTTTACATCATCAACCAAACATACAAGATCTACCCAAATATGAAATAAATAACAAGCAATCTGATATTCATTTTATTCATAGAAGAATAAAGTGTAAGAGAAGTAGTAAGAAATTTATCACTAGGATGGATCTAAGTATCTTCTCTACACTCCTTCTTCCACTTACAACATTTTATATACAAACACAGGCTAGTCCCTCTGAAAGATTGTTCTTGCACTTTCCTAGCTCCCATAGACTAAATTACTCAATTAAACTCACGATATTGAACTCCATAAATAATAGAACTGACATCTATGTATAGTAAGTACATGAATAGATTGGAGCACAACAATGCCAGACAAGATGGCACTGTGGCGATGAAAAGTGAAATTACTCCTGGGCACTATACTTTTGGTTCTACTATGGTGCTAGTTGATGTGGCATGATTATGGCCTGAATCGGTGCATCATTTTGTTAAGTCAGTGCTTCTCTTTGAAGTTGTAACTGTTCCACTATGGCACTGTAAAATTTGAGTGTTATAATGCTTGAAATGACTTTCTCGCATCGTAGTGTTACAAAGGTTAGTGCTCCTATGTGAATTTTCCTGAGATGTCGAATGTCGTGGTGTTGAATTTTTGTGTAACAATACTGTTATGCACTACAATGCTTACAAATAAAGAAGGTTAGCACCACCAAATTAAATTTAGTGTTTTGGCATTTGATTAATACAGCTCTGCAGCATAAACCTTGTTAGTGCTGCGACGCTGATCAGCACTGCGATGCTAACAAACATTTAGAATTTTTTTCATTTTACACAATTTATGTACAAACATAACTAAAATGATATATGTCTACTAAATTTAATATAACTAAAATACTATAAGATTTATACTTATCACTTCCCATAGCTCTTCCATAGAAAAGGGAGCATCTAGTATAGTATTCATTATCTTATCCACCTGTTACACCATTCTGAACTCTTACCAACCATCTTAAGAACAACTACTCTCCTGGCACTTGCTCTAGAAAAAACCTTTAAAAAATTGATTCAACTTTTATAAGTTGTTCAATTAGCACCCCATCTATATAGTTGACCTAAAAGTTCCTCTTGCCATTTCTCTTAGCCAATGCAAAAGCATGAAAAAACTAGTGCATGCATCACCTTCTTCCAACAACCTAGTTTTATCCCTTTTCCTAAACTAAGTAGCTAGCCTTACCAATGTTACATTAAACTCTAGAACTTTCCCTCTTAACTAAAGTAGTTTCTCGGGACCATGGTCTCCACCTGAGCACTCTTTCTGTAGCTACAAAATTTCCTTTTGAAGAGTTTGTTTTAAACTCATTAACTCCTTGAGCTTATTATTACTCCAATAGTAAAGAGCATGAAGAGAACTTTTGAGTTTCCTTTTGAATAATCTCAACAGGATCTTCAAAATCATGCTTCCTCCAAGCCTTGTGAACAACGCCCCATGAAGCCGAATAAGAAGTCAAAATTTTCTCAAAAAAACAAAAAAGATTTATTTTGAGGAGAAATAGAATTATCCATTTTTAGCATAATTAGATAGTGACCTAAAGCCACCCTGGTTAAATTCCTAACCATAACAAAGGGAACAAACTTGATAGCTTCATAATTTAATAAACACCTGTCCAGCTTCTCCAAATTCTAGCTGATCCTTCCTTGTTGTTGCACTAAGTAATTTGAAGTCCAATACTCCCCACATCAGGAAAGTCATTTTTATCAATAAAGTTTGTCATTTCCTGAGACTCTTGAGACATTAAAAAACTTTTCCCATCTCTCTTCTCCTCCTTAGAGAATATACAATTGAATTCTCCACTAATAGTTATTAGAAGATCCTTAAGAGTAATAGATTCAATTTTCTCCCATAAGGCTCTTCTAATATGAAAATCCTTATTTCCATATATAATATAGATCGACCACTCACCATACTTTGGAGTCTTCAATGTTCCAATCACACATTGACTTAAAACATCAATCAAAGTGAATGAAGTTACCTCCCTCTTCCATAACACTAAAATACTACATGAAGTTCGATTAGCAGGATGATTTGAAACTCCCTTTCATCTCCATTAAACCTATTGACCTCAACCTTTTCAATAGAAGATAACTTTTTATCTATTACCCCAATAAAGAAAATATCATTTGCCTTAACAAATTCCATCATGTAAAAGGTAGCCTCCTTCTTCCTTTCACCCTTGTAATTCCATAAAGCAATTATAGACATTAACAATAAAAAGGGGATACATCCCTACCCAATATATTGTTGCCCCCTTCCAGTTTGCTTTTTTTAGAAATTTCTTTTATAGGACCCAAAATTTTTAATTCTTTATTGAGCCTTATTTTGATGTGTACTAACTTTCTTCCTACCAAACAATCAACATAAATCTAGGTTAACTCCCTAATATCTAACTCCTCTAGAATTTTTGAATTCATATACTACTTGACTTTTTCCTTTAAAGCTTCATCAGAAAAAGAAGGCTGCATTTCTATCTTATCTAAAATAGAATTTTCCTCCACAATGCTAGCTTGCATTAAAGGAGAAAAGGAATTTTTAAGAATAATAAAATTATTAGTGTTACTTCCAACCTCTTTCTATAAATTTCCAGCTTCTCCCTTAACAAGATATTTCTTGAAAAGAATGACATGGTAGTAGGACGGTTTACTTTTATTGGAGCAGCCTCCTCTTCATTATTATGAGCAACATAATCCTTCACTAAAATTAATTGCTTAGGGTCATCCAAAACTTTGACATAAGAACCAACTTTCCCGTTGACATGAATAGGTGCAGCCCAACACTTGCTGCTAAGGTAGCTGCTGCTTATATCAAATCACCAGCTACAACAAGTGATTTCTCTCCAGCAGAAGTTTTAAACTTGTTCCTGCCATATTTTACATGAATCCAAGGCCTATAAGAACTTGAATCACATTGACCCTTGGACATCGCCCTTTCAACCTTATCAAGATTAGACTTCTCAACAACATTCTTCAAAGCAACATTAATAAATTTTGATAAGTTCTTAGCACTTGCTTGAATCAGCTCATTATAATTAATCTAATTGTGCCTAATTCTACTACAATTGAAAAGAAAATTTGAAATTTTCTCATATTCCACTTTCTAAAAGAATCTTCCATGAGAACCTTCTACCCATACCTTAGTTGACTGTTAGAATTCAAGATTATGCTGAACACAGACTCTAGCAAATTATCTCATTCACTAATTAAACATTTGTGTATCAATAAGCATAGGTAGCCTAATATTTGAGGCTATTTGAACTATATTCACTTCATACCAATATTACAGAGGGAGATGAGGTAGATGAATCCATACAAGAGAGGATAACCCTTTCATAAATAACAGAGAAAAAAAGGAGACCATTTATCCATTCCTAAAATGTGACAATTGGTCCACCACTTAACACAACCTCCATTGCTTTACTTGATTAGAAAGAACAAAAAATCTAATCCATACCAAAAATTGTCAATTCGAACAACCAATAGAGATCCCATTGTCTTTTTAATTCATTGTTTATGATAGGGAAAGGAGATCTCTACCAAAGACTTTAATAATATGAGCATTCTCTAATTTCTTAATATTTTCCAACACATTCTCAGAGTGAAGCTTGACAGCAACTCCATATTCAAAAAATGCAGTAAGAGATTGAGGGTTAACTACCTTATGATGAGATGTCTCTTCTAGGCATTGCTCTGGGTAGCATTTTGAACAATCTCCTTTTATATCTAAGACTTATCATTATCGACACCCACCTTATTAATGCATTCAAAAACTTTAGCAGCAACTTGGCTAATCCTACAAAAGTGATTTTTATATTAGTAATATGTATCCTTTAGATCTTGATTAGTTTCCCCAATAATTCTAAGACATGGAACTACATCTTTAGGTTTCCCTCTCTAATTCCACCATTCTAAGATACAATAGAGAGGATCCTACCTTCTTCTTCAAGAGCCGAGCCCACGCCTCCAGGCTCAACAACTTATTATGTTTGAAGCCAAGATAGGAGGAAGATGAAGGCTCGTTGCCATTAGAAACATTAACCTTATCAATCAATTTAACCCACAGAACATCATTATGGATTTCCTCCTTAGATTGACCAACTCTGTCAGAAATAACCTGCTTGCCTATACTAGAGTAAGAGACATCCTTAGAATGAGTTGGAGAATCGATCAGACTCAAATCATTTTAATAACCAAAGTTCCACCATAAAAGCCCTTCCCAACACTTCCTCGTAGCCGTCTTCCACCTCCATGAAGAAAAATCCCCTTAGAACCCTCCATGCCACCGTTGACACCAGATGAGACACCAAGATCAGTAGGCACACTAGCCCAGGAATGCCGACGATCCCCTCTTCCATAATGTAGATCCCATTAAAAAACTACAACACTTAAAATTCAAATTAACATGCCCTTTCTTTGTCTCTCTTTCCCTACATTTTGTTTGTCCCTTGTGGGGAAAGTGTATTAATTTAAAAGCCTAGGACTTGTTGATTAAGATCTTCAAACTTTGAAGTGATCAATTAATATGGTTTTTTAAAACTTCAATGAATAAAACACTTTATTAAAATAAAGGCTTAATGTATGTGCTTTATCTAGTGGGATGCAACAAATCCAATCATTTATATGCTAGGACTTGTTGAGTAATGATTTCAAGCACTTTGGAGTTGTTAATTATCAAGGTTCTTTAAAATTTAAACTAAATAATTACGATATTTTAATAAAATATAAAACACTAAATCATTAAAACTTAAACTTAAACTAAATCCTTTGAGTTTATTAGAAAAATAAATTTAAATTTCTGATGATAAAGAAATAAACTATGATATACCCAAACCATGCAGCTTAGTATATACTTTAGATTATTTGTTAGAACAACTAACTCTAGTCTTGGCTAGGCCAGGGTTTCCTTTCTTGTATTGTGATGTGATTGGATACCTTATTTAGCGGGCATATTTTGTTGTGTTTGTTTATACTTCTTATACTCTGGGATGTAATACATAAATTATACTTTTATTTCTGTGCTTTATACTTTCATTTACAAGCATTACACCTTAATTTTCCTAGATTACTAAATTTTCTCCAATCTAGTTAGAGTCAATTCTTTTCATTTAAGAAGTGTAAAGAGTAAAGTGTAAAGTTATAAATATAAAGGGTAAATGCAGAGTGTAAGGTGTTAATTATAAATTGTAAAGTGTAGACATAAATGCATGGGTAGATCGTTATAAATAGAAAAGAGTTGTAAAGATCTAAATGTGCTTTCTTATTATAAACTTATAGGACTCTAAAAGGAAATGATCTCTATTTCTTTGAGGGACATTCTCTTTTAAAGTTATATAGAAGATCCGGAGCTAAGAGACATTAATATTAAATAAGAAACCACATTTACATTTACATTATTTTATAAGTGTAGAAATCCAAGATTGTTATGGTGGAGCTTGCCCATCTTTCTTTTCCTGTAGACCATAGGTTACACTTGTTGTGGAATTTTCCACTTTTCTTTTATATATACATGTTTTATACATGCATGTTCATATATTGCATTAATGGTGTTGTTAGATTTTTTGCATTAGAGGGTAGTTTATTTTCCTAGGTTTCTATGTGATGTGTGTGTCCTTGCGGGTATACATATGATAGACTTAGGATGTCATGGTATTTATATCATAGACATAAATGCCTTTACCTATATATACATATATGCTTGCATGCATTGTCTTATAACGTACATAAACCCACCACACAAGCCAACGACCTAAGTGACGAGCTGAGCCTATTATTCCCTATTGGTTTAAGGTCATTATGCTACAATTATTTTTACAAAACTACCTACATAGAATAAATTTGTAGAATTATAAAATAAAAAGAGCTTATCTAGGGTGAAGTCACATCAAATTGCATTAGTTAGGTACATTTGACCCATATAAATATTCTAAATTCCTAATTTAAAGTCTAAACATATATCCTTTATTCTGGATAAATAAGTGCTATCTATTCTTTCATACATTTGACCTAAAACGCATGGTTGTAAATTATGAACATAGGTGGTTAGCAGGTAGTCCTCTTAGACATAATTCCATATTTACATATATTTCTTATATATTTTCCCCTTGGAGGATTATCCATTTATCTAATAAATTATCAACTTAAATATAGAAGTAAAATCCTTATCTAAAAATGTAATTCAAAACCCTAAAGTAGGTTATAATGTTTTTAGGGTTTTCCTTATAATTTTAAATTACTCTCTACATTTCTTCCATTGGCTTGTAAAGAAGTGTTCAGCTTTAAACATTCCAAATTGACATGTAGGTTTAAATTCAAATCCTTGATTAAGCTATTGTAAATCTAAAGAAGTCTAGTTACCATTTTAATCAAGATTTTTCTCAAGACTTATCTTAGGATATAATAACTATAGAAGCTTACCTCTTTAGGAGATCTAGAACCTTGTTAAAAATAAATCTTTCTTTAGTTTCCTAGAGTAGGGGAAAAATCTTTTGATGTTGATTAACATTTTATCTATTATAATTTTATTTTCAAATTAATATGTGAATATTCTTTTATCTTTCAAAATGAATAGAATATTATATTTGCTGAGTTTTATTATGAAATTAAATTCTATTTATGTAATTAAATTAATAATCAAGCATCAGTCTGTCTTTTGAGATGGTATTTCATTAGCTATGAAGATTTGATTATAAAACTATAAACTAAAATTAGTTGGTATAATTAATTCTGTCCACAAGATTTTTTTGGTGACTCTACTAGGGATTGATTTATCTCTTTATCTCTAGCGGTGACTAGATTTTAAATCGGTAGTAGACTTAATTTTTGAAGTAGGTTCAAACTACCTTTCATTATGTTGCCCCTTTAACTCATTTTACCTTTGAGTTATAGTGGTCAATATTAAATTGTTTACCTACCTTAAAATTAAATTTATGCATGAATTTACTTTTCATCTTTAAAATCAAGTTTAAACACTCCCTTATTTTAAATAATACTTTTTAGTTATATTTCTCTATGTAGCTTGGTGTGGTCATATGGATTGAGTCCAATTCAATCATTTCAAATTTGAAATCTAAAATCTTGATTCAATTAATCATTAATCCAAATCTAGATTCAAATTTAAATCAGTCTCCTAATCTTCAACAATCCATTATAATTACATTTCTTCATGCAGCTTAATATATTTACTTGGACTTGGTCCAAATTAAAATCATTTTAAATCTAAATCTAAATATAGATTCTTTCTTTAATATTCCCTTGGGATTTAATAGATTTAGTTTAATGTTTTCTTCAGGCTTAATTATATTGTTTAAAGATAGTCAGTTTAGAAATTGATGCAAACCATAGTTTGAATTTTTCAAATGACAAAAAAACTAATTTTTTTTTTATTTCACCGATAACCTGAACATATCATTTAGGTAGATCCAATTTTTCGAGGGCACCTTGTTCAAGTTTGATTCTTCTTTTGAAAATATGCAGATAACCTTTATTAAACCATAATATGATGTGGTTAAGTCTTTTAATGCATATGCCAAGAAAACTAATATGATGTTCACTATAGTGGGTGGGTCTATAACTTCTCTCATAGCTATTAAACTCTTGCCTGATGTTCCCAAAGTCTTTAATGAGTAAGAAGTGTAAATCTATTATTCAGGCTAATGTACCAGGATATAGTAAATTTGAGATGAGAATATCTTACTCTACATATGAGATGACCAAATCTCAATGTTGCAAGAAGAACCGCCATGTGAGGTGAAGAGATGAGAAGGCTAAAATGATAGAAAAGAAATTCTTTTTGAAAGAATGAATAGGTTGTTAGACCTATTAATTATGTCCCTAGGCTAACCAAGAGGGGGGATGAATTGGTACTTTTAAAATACTCTTGGAGTTTTGAAAAATATTTTAACACAATACGAAGCAAATCATACTATACAATTATAATTCATACCGTACGAACAGAGTAAATTTTAAATGCTTTTCAACCACAGATAAATAAAACGTAGTGCAATAAATAAAATAGAAAAAAAGAATAGAGAACACCAGAATTTATAGTGGTTCGGCCAAACAAGACCTATATCCACTCCCTAGTGACTCCTTCTCTAGGTATAGCACTATATGAAAGTGACTCTCCTTTAGCCCCCATAGCAAGGTGGAGAAGCCTTTACAAACTGTCTTCCACCAAATCCCGGTGCGATAGAGAACCGATGTCCTTTTTTACCCTCCTAGTGAAGGCAGAGAACCGACTTCCTTTTTCACCCTCTTGGTGAAGGCAAAGAACCAACTCATCCTTTCACACCCTCCTAGTGTTGGCAGAGAGCCGATCGTCCTTTTTCACCCTCCAAGTGGCGGTAGAGAACCCACGTCCTTTTTCACCCTCCAAGCGACGGTAGAGAATCAGAAACCTCTTGAACAATTTTCTTGCAAGAGCCTCCAAGGAGATTAGGAAGATGCTTGAAGTACATACCCTAAGATCCTCACTTTTGGATAACCTTGTGAACCGCCTCACAATTTTCTATTCAAAGATCTCACTACACTCACTCCCAAACACTCTCCCAATCACTCTCCCTTTCACTCTCAAGAGCAATTTTCGTTGAAGATTTTTTATTTAAATTAGTTTTAAGACCCTTAAATACTTAGGACAAGAAAAAATCGACCAAAAAAAAAAATTTTCAAGTTTCACGCGTGCCGTTTGTCCCATAAGATCGCACATCGTACTGTATGAATAGTTTAAAAAATTAAACAATTTGTCTCGTACGATCTAGTATGAACCTAATTCAGAGCTGTTCGTACTGCATATCCTTCTGTACGAATTCTATTTCGTGCTATATGAATAGTTAAAAAAATGAATAATTCATCCTGTATGATCCAGTACGAACCTAATTCAGAGCCGTTCGTACCTCAAAATCTCCTGTATGAACTATATTTTGTACTATAAAAATAGTTTAAAAAATGAACAATTCATCCCGTATGATCCCGTACGAATCCTAAGAAAACCAAGTCAGAGCCATTCATACAGATGGTTTGTCCCATACGAACCTAATTCAGAGTCATTCATACAAATGGTTCATCCCATACAAACGTAATTCATAGCCATTCATACCTGAAATCCTTATGTACGAAGTCTATTTCATACTGTATGAACTGGACTTAGAAAAATTTCCAGGTAGCCAGGTTCGCCATGGAGGATAGACAAATATAGATCGTTCCATATGATTAGAGTTCGTACTGTACGATCAATTTTAAAAATTAATTTTCACCCCCCCATTGTGTGTGTGTACAGTTATCTAACTTACAATCTCACTCTCTCAGACTCAAAAAAAAAATAAAATATAGACTTCACTCACAATAAATATTAATAAATAAACTTGAAGTCTTCAGTAGTCTGGAGTTTGAAATTCCTGAAAAACTTGTTAGTGCACACAAAAAGAAAAACTCCAATATTTATTAGGAGAAGAATAAAACAAACAATAGGCTTTTGTAATCATCAAAAATAACTTGTATCAGAATTCACTTGAATGAACAGATTTGCACAAATCATAACACTTTTAACTGTTGCAATGGAATTTGTAGCAAAAGAAGTCCCTATAAACTCATTATTGTTTGGTGGGAGTTATTCCACCTGTTATGTTCTAGTGTTGTATAGGAGTATTATTAAAATAGGAAACTCTCCACCCCTTGTATTTTTTGAAGATGTAGTTCCATCCTTATCTGAAAGGAAGAGGAAATTTAAATTCTTATTAAATATTTGAAACATAACTACACATCTAGTTTTTGGCAGTGCAAGCCAGAGTTTCTCAGTAGCATGAAGGATGCAATAATGAACAGGTATAACCAAAGTTGCTTAGAGAAGAAGTTGTTCATGTCCCTACTAAAAGGAGAAGACTATATTTTAAAGGAGTAAATTTAGCTAATTAGCAGTTAATAGTGGTCACAATAGATAATAGAGAATCAAAGAAGTTCTCAAGAATTAATGATCAGGTAGTTTCAATAAGAGTTTAATGTAAATAGTTTCCAACAAAGTCTATTAAAGTTAGATATCCATCCCATCTAAGCCACCTTCCTTTAATTCTACCATAATTAAAAAAATCTCAATTAAATAATCAGCTACCTAAAGTCTTTCGTTAGTTTCTGATTCATTGATCTTTGAGAGTTGACTGGCACCACTTAATGGGTAGTAAATCATCTTCTTATCCTGATACAAGGAAGAGGAGACATATAAATTAGCTCAGCTTGATATCTAAAGAGAGGAAGGCTTGGCAGCCCAGGATGGTAGCCACTTTAGCTACACTCATCACTAATAAAAATTATGCAGTGCAGGAGAAAATAATAATGAAATATAAAGCTCATATGGAGTCTTCACCAAATAAACAACACTTCGGTCAACCCACATTACATGTCAGAGAAATTAATTAAAGAAAAGATGGATGAGCTAAAAGATAGTATAATAAAAAAAATGAAGAAATGGCCATTAAAATGGGCACAATGAGATTTCATGATGAGGAAATGTTTGGGAATATTTATGTAATTGATACTCAGGCATGTACTCTAAAAGATAATGGCAAAGCTAAAGGTAATATTTTAGATGATAGGGTTGAAAAAGGTGATACTCCAAACATAAACCCCGACATCTACTAGTCTAACTAAGTCAAAAAGGATGAATAAATATTTGGAATGGAAAGGAAAATAGTGGAGATGATGGCTGCCTTGCTCTCCTTATAAAGTAAGGAGTCTCCTTCTTCCATAGATCAAATAGAGTTTGATCAGCATGTCAATAAATAAAATGAAGTGATTAAAGAAACAAAATATAAACTAACAAAGCTTGAAAATAATCAGTACAATCAGTAAATCTAAAGCAGCTGCTTGAATATCAAGTAAAAGATGCGTTAGGATAGTCTCAAGGTTTCTTATATATTCTAAGGGGTATACCATACCAGGAAGAATATGACTCGGTCCCAAATAAGAAAGGATTTATGCTCCCTTTATTTAGAAATTTTGATGGCACAAGTAACGCTAAGCAGTATCTTGCACATTTCACAGCCTATTATTAAAATGCCTAGGGTTGTGATGCAATATTATTCAAAGAGTTCATAAGCAACTTATTTGGTATCACATTTCATTGGTACATTGAATTGCCCAATGAGTCAGCTCATATATTTAATGAGTTAAAAAAGCTAATTATCAAAAGATTTGTTGGAGCACATCATATGTTATAGTCAAGGATCAGTTGATTAAAAATAGAAACTTGGCTAGAATCTAGTGTATTATCTAAAGATGGAGGAACCATTGCATGAAGTGTGAAGCTCAATTAAAAGAGTAACATGCTATAGAAATCATTCTAAAAATTATTCATGGTCTATAACCTTCTCATTAAAAATGGTTTACCATAAAGATATTTAAGAAGTTGTTAAGTAAAGCTTCTATTCTTCATTATCTTTCTTAAAAAATTTGTCTTCGATAGAGATAAAGAAATTAAAATTATAGAAGGTCTTATAAAAGAAATTTGGGCTAGTGTCTATAGTTAGTAAAGGTAAAAGAGCAATAAATGTTTAGATAGAAAATTAAATTTGTACTTGCTAGTATCAACAATATAGTATATCTCAGAATGAATAATTCAGGCCTTGTTCTAACCTTACCCTAGAAGGGACTAGGTAGAATTTTGAGTCCCTTATGAATAAAATGTATTCATTTAAAAGGGAAGTAATCAATAGAACTTTTAAAAATTTCTTACAGAAACTTTAAATCAAACTTCCTAACCCTAGGAGATTAGAAGAAGTGGGAAAATCAGGGCAACCCAATTACTATCCATATCACCAGATGTTGGGTCACGAGTTGAAAATTTGCATTACTTTTAAGGCAGTGCTTCAGAAAAATATTAAATATTGGTTAGTTGTGATACCCAAGGAGTATTTAGCAAATTCATGCTAGGTATCTATTAAATGTGTGATTTGTGAGTCTTCTGCACCTTCTTCATGATAAAGTATGATGATGGATAGAATATAATCCCATCCTGATCTTCTAAAAGGATTTTAATAATTTATACCATTCATCTACTAAGGTATCCTAATGAGCATAGAGTCCTATCCAAGTTGATTTGGTCGCTCATAAAGAGAAACATGTTTAGAATATAACTCAAATAAAAGAGCCTAAGAAGATTCCAACATATTAGTCTTCCACAGTTTTGAAGGAGGAGAGTAAAAATAACAGTAAAGGGTAATAAATAAAGTTGTAATCTTCATGGATGGGGGACCAAAATCCCTTGTGCCACTCACTTTTTATGACTTTTATTTTGTCATGCCTAGGACTAAGAAGACAATGAAAAAAGATTCCATGTATATCCTATCCATATTCGATGATCAATATGTTAACAATTCGAATAGTTTAGAAGAATATAATTCTCAGGAATCAAAAAAAATTTAAATAAACTAAAAGAATCACTTCAATACTTATTTGATAATGATTCCCTAATCCTTAACTGTCAAGGTGTTCCTATTAGTATAAAAATTAAAATGTCTGATTCTGATGGATTACTGAATGAAAATGTAAAAGTAACTAGTGACCATGAGGCAAATAATCCTTTTACCACTTCCCTAAAAGAGGGAGTCAAAGTAAATCTTTATAGTGGTAAAGGTTGGCCACCATGAATATCTAAAACTGATAAAGGAAAACAAGTCACTAAAAATCCTAAAACATTAACCCAACCATAACCAATACAAGATCAGATATTGCTAATTTAGAAAATCCTAAAGTAGACTATAATATCTTAGCTCATGTAAAAAAATTGCCTCTAAAATTGAGTATTTATGATGCTCTAATCTTATCCAAAGAAATAAGAGATGATTTAATTAAAGATTTACTTGACCCAGAGATCTATATGGCTTAGTTAGCATCAATGAAGTTAGAATAAGCTTTTTAACAATATTTAGAAGCACTTGATGAATCCTCTAGTATTGGTTGCTCTTGTTTTAGGGAATCCTTCAATCTTGTATACAATAGCCTTAAGCAAATCTCTTGTCACCTTGTTAGCTCAGGTTAATGAGGAAGGGAAAGAGAACATGCTTTATTACTTAAGTAGATGGTTTCTTTTGACCAAAATAAACAATCTTATGATTAAGAAACATTTTTTGGCTTAGAATTTTATTGCTAAAAAATTAAGGCACTTCATGTCATCTTATAAAGAAAATTTAATATCCAGAGTAAAACCACTGTAGTATCTGATTACCCATCTAACATTAGCAAGAAGATTAGCCTGACAGTCAATGATTCTGCTATAGTTTGACATTATGTTTATTCCCCTATATATTATGAAGGGATAAGCCCTAAAAGACTCCTTAGTAGATCATCTAGTTCTAGATGATTATCTAATAAATCATGAATTACTAGATAAGAAAATTATTAAATTAGAAGAAAATACAAAATTTACCTTGTAGTTTTACTTTGATGGAGCTACATCTTTTCAAAGAGATAAAGGACCATGAGATAATTCCCTAAAGAAACTCAAAATAGGTATAGTATTTATTACTCTAGATAAAGGCCTGATATACTACTCTTACCTCTTATAAGAATCCTATACAAACAATGAAGCTAAGTACGAGACTCTGATAATTGGTTTAGAGTTGACTATTCTAAATGAAATTACTAAAAAAAAAATCTTTGGAGATTTGCAGCTTGTTGTCAATCAGGTTGCAGAAATTTATAACGTACTAAAGGAAAATCTAATTCCTTATCATTAACATATGGTGAAAGTTCTTAATCAAATTCCAAATGACTTTATATTTGGTACCACATGTATGGAATTCCATGTCAGATGTTGTAGCAATTCTTGTTAAGGAATTAGCTTGCCGAGAAGAAGATTTTATTCTAATAGAGGTATAGGGTCGTAAGGTCTTGTAACCCATAAAAATGGAATATATAAATAAAAAATTCACAATGAAGTTGAAAAATATTCTTGCTATAGATGATGAAGTGGTAGACTTGAGATAACCTTTCATTGACTACTTGCAAGAAATTAAGCTCCTTCATGATAAATTAGTTATATATAAAATTAATAGAAGATTCTTATCTTATACCTCATTAAATGACATTATACATAAGATTATTTAATCAAATGTCATTATACTATCTCAGTAAAACAATAGTTTATAATATAGTTAAAGAAGTTCATGCTTGATTATGTGGTGCTCAACAATCTAGCCCTAAAATATAGATAAAAGTAAAATTTATGGGATATCATCAATGATAGAGGTTTTCATGAATGTTGCAAGGCATTTCCATCTATGTTATATGCACGCTGTGGTTTTAAATCAACAGTCAAATATCTTACATCCAATAATATGTTCATGTCTATTGACCTCATTTTTTTGTGAGAATAATTATCTACATCAAATAGCTAATCTCCACACTCAAATCATTAAACTCCACTCCAAACTTAAAATCCAATTCTCCAATGTTCTTTGGTATAGTGATAAGATCATTGACTTCAATATCATGACTTGATAATCACCCTTGATTATCATATAATCATTTTATTAATCACTTGATAGTCACCAGATGATTGTTAGTGATACGATCATTTGAAAATAAAAATTTCCCTCAATTATCAACCATTATAATCAAGTCAAAATTCAAATAAAACATCAAACCTCAAATCTATCAATTGATAGTCACTAATGATTATCACCTAATCATCTATTCAATACAATGAATCATCAATGATTGTGAATGATATGAATATATAAAATAAAAAAAATCCTTCAAATAATTGATTAAATCAAATCCAAACAAAATATATTGACCAAACCTATTGAAAATCCAAAACTCCAAAGTCTAGTGCTCAAAACCAAACCCAAAACCTTTTGGTCCATAACCTATTTTGGGTAAAATTTCAATCACCTCAAAACTCAACAAAATGACCTCAGAATCATGATTAATCACTTGCTTATTGATTAGGCATGTCTCTAGGGTCAACCATATTAGTTTGGAAGCATTCCAAGTTATCTTACTCCTTAAACAAAAGAATTTCCTAAGGTTTCAAAACTATCAAACATTTACATCCTATGCAATTAAACATGACATCTTATGTAATTTGACATTGGAAGCTTCCCCAAATCCATTAAGCATGATCATTATCATTAAAATGATGCATTGTACCAATATTGAACCGTTGGTGGACCTTGGTTGGCCATGATTGATTATGAGGCCACCTAAACCCTAAACACCAAAACCTCCTAAATCTAAATTTTCCTTAAAGTTGGCTCAGTCGAACCAAACCTTAAAACCTCTTCCAATTTTTAAGTGTGATTTAGACTGCATTGAACACAAACCTAAGCTATCGTAATTCTTATTGACCTAGTCAATCTAGGCTAGTTAAATAGACTAATTAAAACCTAAACATGCATTTCATACATTCAAGTCTCACCATTGCACAAAACCTACTCTAACATGTCAGAAATATCATTTGGAATGAGTTAGACTCAAACCCAAGCTTTAGTCTACCCTAGTTGACCAAGTCAACCTTGGTTAATGAAAAGGCCCCTTAAGCCTTTAAATATGTATTTTATACATGGAAACTCCACCAAACGAGGGGACCACCTCCAACAAACTCAAAATATCATTTGGAAAGGGTTGTGCCCAACTCTAACCCTTGTCAAGACCTAATCAACCCTGGTTGACCAAAAGGTCCCTTAAGAAGCACTCAAACATATATTTCATACCAAATAACCTTTCCATTACATGTAATTTGATCCAAAAACTTCTAAATCATATTTGAAATGAGTTGGATCCCACTTTGACTCTTAGTGAACCCTGGTTGACCAAGTTATTCATAATTCATCAAAATGTATATAAGCCCTTAAATAAACTAATGATTTTGACCAAATCAATGCATCCAAACCCATGGGAACTATTAATGGGACCCAATGGTTCACCTGAAAAGGTTTTAGCCTATGGGCCCACCTAGTTTAGTCTCATGGGTTAAACCAAGTAAACTTAAAGGGGATTTCTTAAACCAAATTCCAATCTTTATGAAACTAAATTGGATAAATACCTGTAGCAAGTGTCCCTAGACCCATTACATCAAACCCAACAAGCCCAGCCCATGGGTTGACCCAGGTTAACCAATTGGGCTAACCCAAACCTTAAAAACCTAATCTTAAGTCCATTACCAACCCAGCCCATATTGGACCCAATAAATTGTTGAACTGCACTTTAGAATCTTCATTGCATATGTCGTTGCTAGCTCATGCCTTATTGATGGCAGATGTTGTGAGAATGTTCTAAACAAAACCTCTTAGATGATTGGTTCAGTTATAACTTCCCTAATACCAGACCATGTGAGCTCAAACTTTCCAGAATGTTCCCTTGTATCTAGTGAATAGTCTCCAACTAAAATGGTGGACGACCATTACTTAGGTGGCAAGATTTATAACCTTGGATTTGATTTCTCTCACCTACAAATACCCCCAAATATCTTTTAAAGTGGAGGTTGATTCGTTAGATCCATCAACTTCTTCCATTTAATCTCAATTTTTTGAACTTATCGCATAATACTATCTAAAGATTGTATAATAAGATCATGCTAAGTCACTTAAGTGGAATGCTGATATGCATGGCACATTCCTTGGCTGACATGTGTGACAACCATAACAAAATCATTAGCTATAATTATGATGGTGGCAGAATATTCAATTTAAAACAAAAAATTAATCTTAAAAATGCTCAAAACTTCTAAAATTCACTATAAATCTAATTTTTATGAAAATTGTAAGTTCTTAGGCTCATTGAAACCACCTTGAGCCCAATTTTACTTTAAAATTAGTTTTAAAATATTTTAACTGTTGTGTAGAGAGTAATTTTGGTTTAAATGCCCATTAAATATATTTCATTACTCCCTAATCATTTGTCCAATTGAGCTCAAATTTGGATAGTAGAAACCATGGTTTGTGTTTTATATTCTCTAATTTTCTTGGGCATTAATGATCATTGGATTTTGGCAAATTGAATATTCAAAGTTGTGGGTCTCAATTTGACCTAAAAATTTAGAAATTGAAAACTCTCAATCTACAAATATTTAAGGCTTGATTTTTCTATGGCATGTTTATGAGTTTCCCCTAAAAAAATAAATTCAATATAATCATTAAAAACTAAAAGATAAATAAAAAATATAAAATAAATTACCTTAGACTTTGAGTAAATAATACTTTAAAAGGAAAATATAAACCACTTTAAAAGTACAAATTAAAGAATTAATATAACATCATATAAAATTCTATAAATAAATAATAAAATGATTAAAAATAATAATAAATTTCCAAATGAATTTAACCTCTTGTAATTGACATTTGAGATCACTCATGACATTTGAAGATGTTATCAAGTTGATTGGAGCTTACTTAATTCAAAAATCAAATTTGGCCTAATTTTCTTAATTAAACAGCTCATGAATCTCTACTGATTTTTAAAAAATCATAATTAAATAAATAGAAATCCTAAGAATATAAATCAAATTACATTAAATTGTAAATATAATTAATATATTAATAAAAACTATTAGCCTCTGATTTTTCATAAAAATAAAAAAGGCAAACTTTGGTCTAACTACTTAATAAAGGATAAAATGATAATAAAATAAATGAATCAAATAAATGTAAATAATAAATGAATAAAAAAAAAATTTTTTTTTTTGAAAACATAAATAAATAAATAAATAAAAATAATTTAATTATTTTTAAATTAAATTAATAAATATAAATCAATTAAATAAATTCAAATTAAATAATTAAAAAATTTAAATAAATAAAAAATGTTAGTCAATTTAAATAAAAATTAGAAGGAATTATTAAAAATAGATCAAAAACTTCAAGACAAATAAATTAGTTCAACTTAAAAAATTAAAAGAAATTAACTAAAATTTATATAAAATTCTTAAACTCAAAATTAAATAAATAAAATAAAATTAGGAATTGATATATATATATATATATATATATATATATATATATATATAATTTAAAAACTTAATTAAATCTAAATAATAAATCAAATTCAATTAAACTAATAAAATAAATCAAAATAAATGAATCAAACTTAAATAAATAACTTTAAATATTTTGAAGGCGTGCTATACACATTTGCTTTATTGCTTTTTTTTTTTGAAGAAACAACAAATTGTTATTATTCATGAAAATAAAATTACATATTAGGTGATAGCTACATTATCACATTCTTCCTTTAACAAAAACAAAAGAGTTGAAGGAATATTATTATCTAATATATTCCAAAAGAAATTTTCTAATAAAGCATAAGTTGCACAACAATTAGCAATTTTAATATAATGTATAGGAATAAAATGAAAAATAACTTCCTTAAAATCGTGCAAAAAGGGGAGATCAATAAAACTATGATTATTTTAACCTTAAGATAAGCTATAGAATTTTGCATCAATCTGATAATATTAATGTTGTCTCCTTCAATCCAAATACCATTAGCTTCTTTCATCGACTCTTCAATAACATCTTTACTAGCTAAAATAGCCTTAACTTCAAATTGAGCAACATCTCCATGAGTAAATGTTTTCCAAAAGTAGAGATAAATCTTCCCTTATGATCTTTGAGAACTCCACCGATTCATGCTTTATTTAACTTAAGCAAAGAAGCATCAATATTAACTTTGATCCAATTTGGAGGTGGGGGATGCCAAACTATATCTTTTAGCTTTTCAAGGTGATTAACATCCTTGTTATCCATAATTAGATCTACATTTAGTTTAATTAATGTTGCTAGAACAACAATTGCAGTAGTAGACAGAGGGATTACAGGTTTACCATACTTTTTGTTATTTCTATTTTTCCCATGATAAGATTTTGAGAAGAAAAAAACCTAAATTTGCTAAATAATTTTAGATAAAAAATTGAAAATAGGTAATGGAATTCCCCAATGGTTAAGAGTTGCAATAACTTCTTTGAACTTTATACAATTAATTGCTATATGCTCTACATCTTCTTCCTCTTGGAAAATTATTTAAATCAATCAATTTTTAGTGCTTGAGCAAAAAATTTGTTGGTAAAACATTCCTTCCTCACCTCAACCAAACAAAAGCTCCTCTTGGATTTAGTTTCAGAATCTTTATCCATTTAAAGGTCTCCGATCCTACAAAATTTATACCAATTATTTCCATTGCTAATGTAGCACTCGATTTACCTAAATGTTGATGAATCAACTCTATTTTATCCTCTTCTAAATGAGTATAAATAGGATTTTTTTTGATATAATAAATCAATTCATTCCCAAAGAACTGCTAAAGATTATTTATATCCCAATAACCTTTATAATCAAGTTTTCATTTACCTTCAACTTTTGTAGGCTGACATGATTGAAAAATGTTGGCCATTTCTCTAGAGAATTTTCAACAATCCAAAAATTTGACATAACTGTATGTGTCTTCCATCATAAATTTTCCATCTAACAAGTGGTTTGAGATATTGAGCTCCAACAAGAAGAATTTTCTAAATAGTATAATCTCCTCGATTAGCCATAAAAGACCAGATATTATGACCATATTTTGAAATGATACATCTGTTAAGTAATGATTTAGAATTATTGCATAAGTTCGAAGCTAATTTGGCTCTTAGAGGTCCTTCCTAATTAGTAGCTTAATGAACTCCCGAAACTCCATGCTTACTGGGAAGACAAAGATCATCTTATTTAACTCAATGCATTTCTTGCCGCCCTTTATCTTTATGCCGCAAAATACCTCTGCATAATTTTTTTAACTCATCAAGTACACCTCTAGGCACCAAAGAGTGAGTAATAAGGATGGTTGGGAGTGAAAGAAGAAAAAATTTAATCATGTCAATTCTTCTAGCTATGGATAAATTTTTCCTGGCCCAAGAATTAAGTTTATCTAACAAGTATTGTGTAATAGCTTGAAAATTTGTAGCTATGTACATTCTAAGTAAAATTATAACACTAAGATAGACTAGGTCCTTAATAAATCTAATTCAAATTCATTGGAAAATTTTTTCTTTCATACATTTCTTCCCACTTTAGAACAAATAAGGACATATTTGTTCATGTTTATCCTTTGTCCATTCTATGAACAATAATCTATTAATATGCTCTTGATAAGAAAAATAGATTAAAAATTGGCTTAAGCAAATATCAGAACATCATCTGCATATAGTAGATGTGATATTCTCTCAAACTTTGGTGCAATTTTGATACCAAGATTTCTACCTTTTTGTTTGAATGTTTTGGAAAGATGCTCTAAACAAAGGATGAATAAATAAGGAGATAATGGTCAACCTTATCTAAAACTACAATCAGCCTTAATCCAATCAGAATTTCAATTATTTATCATAATGAAAAATCTAGAATTGCATACACATTGCATTATCCAATTTATGAACATAAATGGAAAGTTCATCAACTTCATAACATTGAATAAAGTTTCTTAACACATACTAAAAGAAGCTTGCTCCATATCCACCTTTAAAATAAAGATGCCCTTCTTAGATGCCCAAAATCAAAATTTATTAAATAATTCTTGAGCTGGCAGAAATAGCTACCTACTATTCAGAGGTAAGGATTAGAATAATAAGCTTGAATTTGTTTAAAAGCATCATTTCAATAATTTGGTAAGTTATTTGACAAAGACTAACGGGCCTGAATTTTGAAGGATCTAAAGCTTTTTCCACTTTGGGGATTAGAATTACTAACAAATGTATTAATTTAAATGTATATGACTTGTTGATTTTGATTTTCAAAATTTGAAGTGATTAATTAACATGGTTCTTTAAAACTTAAATGAATAAAATACTTTATTAAAATAAAGAATTATTATGTTTTGTTTATCTTGTGGGATGAAATAAATGCATTCATTTAAAAGCCCATGACTTGTTGATTAATGACTTTAAACACCTCAGAGTTGTTAATCAACAAGGTTCTTTAAGATCTAAACTTAAAAACTTAAATAATTAAGACATTTTATTAAAATACAAAGTATTAAATAATTAAAACTTAAACTTAAACTAATCCCTTTGGCCAACTAAGCGAAAAAATTTTAAATGTAGAAAACATCAATTAATAATTAAACTAAGACATACCTAAATTACATGGCTTAACACATTTACATATACATAGATGCATACATGCATACATACATACATACATACATACATACATACATACATGTATGCATGCATTTTTTTGTAACTTACATAAACCAAACACACAAGCTAATGGTAAGCAAGGGGTAGGCTAAGCGACAGGTTTGAGCTTACTATTGCCTCTTGGTTTAAGGATGTTATGATGTTGAATTTTTCTAGAAAATAGGCTACTTAGAATATATTTATAGAATTATAAAAGATTTAGAGTCTAGGGTAAAGTCATGTCAAATTACATGCATTAGTTAGGTGCATTTGATTCTTGGACATATTTTAAATTCCTAATTTTAATTCAAACCTAAATACTTTATTCTAGTTAAATAAGAGCTATCTATCTTTTCATAAATTAGACTTGAAAGATAAGGTTTTAATTTATGTGCTTACGTAGTTAGTAAGTAGTCAAATCGAAGAAGACATAAGTCCATATTAGTATAAACTTCCTATATGTTCCCCCTTAAGGTTATAAAATTATCTAATAAATTGCGAGATTAAATATAAATGTAAAATTTTGATCTAAAATTTGTAAATCAAAACCTTAGAGAAGGTTAGTATATTTTCAAGTTTTTTCCCTAGAATCTTGAAGCACTCTATACTTTTCTTCCATTGACTTAAAAAGGAGTGTTCAGGCTTTGAACTTTCCAAATATATAGGTAGGTCTAAATTCAAATCCTTAATTAAATTATTGTAAATCTAAAGAAGTCTAGTCACCACTTTATTGAGAGTTTTCTCAAGACTTATCTTGAGATGTAACTATAGAGGCTTGCCTCTATGTGAGACCTAAAATTTAATAAAATAGTACACCTTGCTTGAGTTTGATAGAGTAGGAAAAATATCTCATGACTTAGAGTACAGTTTTAACCATTATTAATTTCATTTTTGAAATGATAGGTGGATATTATTTTATCTTTTGGGATGAATGGTATATTATCTATGTTGAATTTAATTATAAAAATAAATTATATTTCTTTTATTAAATTGGTTGTCAAGCATTAGTGTGTCTTCTAAGATGGTATGTTGTTAGCTATTTATATTTTATTATATAAATATAAATGAAAATCAATTTCCCTATTTAATTTTTACCAGAGGAGTTTTATGGTGACTCCATTGGAATTGGTTTTTCTATTTATCTATAGCAGTGACTAGATTTTAAATTATTAGTAGACCTACTTTTTGAAGTAGGTTCAAACCACATTTCATTCCATTATCCATTTTACTCATTTAGATTATGCATTAAAATATGGTTTGCATTTTGTTTACACTCATGTATTTTATTTTACTTTGGTTTTGATTATCTTTGGGAAAGTTATGGTTGATGAGATTTTTGTTAAAAAGAAGCTAACAAGTTAAAAATAAAAATATTTTTTAATAGCTTTAAAAACTAAAATATTTTTTTTTCTACTTTTGGTCAGGAATTTTTCCTAAAGCTTCTACACATTACTTTCATTTCAAAAAATAGTTTTTATAATACAAAATCACCCTACTCTTGGTGTGCTATAGTGCTTTCAAGTGGTATTAGAGCGAGGTTCTCACGTTGTTTAGTTTTAATACCTTGAGAAGATTTACATGTCCCACTTTGGTAATAGAAATACCATTAAAGGGTATTCTATTACCCGATCACCATTATTTGATAATATTCCTTTTGATTTATCAAAGTTTTTACTATCAACATTTCTATAATCTATCAATTTTCTTATGTGGCATATGATACAAACTAGTTATTCCTTAGCTTTTAGAATTGTTAATGGGGTTAGGATAGAAATTCCATTCCAAATGGAGTATATATGTTCATGATCTTGCTTACTTCAATGCTAAATGTCTTATTTGTTTTTTTATGTGCTTTGAAATCTGAAGATTATATGTAGGTGTCTACTTATAGTAGTGGTAAAGAAATTTGGGATAGACTTTGCACAACATATGAAGGTTTGAAGTAAAATAATCCTGTATGAATTTACTCTTGCATGAATATGAACTATTTTGCATGCAACCTAATGAATATATTTTTGACATGTATAATAGGTCTACCAAAACTATTACATCACCGTATTCTTTAGGTAGAGAAATCTCCAATGATGATAAAGTAAATAAGATTTTATGTGGTTTAACTAAATCATGAGATGCCAATGTTTCAACAATTTTTGAGTCTAAAGATCTAAATTCCTATCCTATTTACATTCTATTTGATTCTTTGATTACCTACAAGAAAAAGTTAGTCGAAGAAATACATATAAAGTAGAAAGGAAGAAGAGAATATAATAGTGCTAAAAGCTAATAATACTAAGAGTAGTGAATCGAGTATGCATGGAAATGAAAATTTTGCTAGAAGACCAAACAATTCAAGAGATTTTTGAAACACAATCATAAGTACAATATTGATAAACATCAAGGGAAAAGTTTAAAATTAAATAAGTTTTCTACTGATGTTATTTGTTATGAGTGCAAAAAGCTAGGACATTCAATCTGATTACCCAAACATAAATAATCACTCGACATAAGAAAAGCGTGAAGAGAAATTCATCTCTAAGAAGGGCAAGTAGAGAACATAAAGGGATTTTTGGGGGAATTCAGATTGAGGATTGTAAGAGGAGATAACAAATTTATATCTTATAGCCAAAAATAGTATTTTTGACTCTAACAGTGATCAAGTATGCAATCTCACTTATAGTTAATTACATACTCTTTCTGAATAGTTGCATGATAGCTACAACAAATTAAAAAAGAAGCATTCAATGTTTAAAGAGACATTCTACATTGCAAGAAGAGCATACCAATCTCATTAATAAGTATACAAACTTAAAAATTGATTATATTGCATTAGAAAAAGCATGAGTCCTTAAATAAAGAGCATTCTAAATTAGAAGAGGCATTGAAGGAGTTAGAGGGAGATTCTTTGCTTTTACAACATCAAGGGCTACACACATTATTAGGCCACATATCAAAACACAACATGCACCATGATGTTTTAGAAGGAGATATTACTCTTCATATAGATTAATGCATCCATTTTCATGAGTAAAGTATTATTCTTAGGACATATTAGGATATGTTGCGTGCATTTATGAACCCATAATCCATTATAAATCACCTTTGGTTTGGATGCCTAGGATATTATTCACACAATATAGCATATGTTCATTGTTATATAAGGTGGGACCTAAACCACTTGGGTTCACAAAATTAAACCTAGATTAATTTTTTAGTTATGTTCTCACAAGATGTCTAGTGAGAGCTTATGGTACCTAGACAATGGATGTTCACAACATATGACTAGAGACAAGAAATAATTCATAACACTGGAAGCCAGGAGCAGAGGAAATGTTACACTAAGACACAACACAACTAGAAAGATAGTGGAAGTAGGTACAATAAGTAAAGCTAATAGTTTTCTATTTAAAATCTTTTACTAGTAGGTGGTTTAAAGTATAATTTATTTAGCATTAGTGAGTTATATGATAACAGGTTCAACATAAAATTATTTTCTAAAAAATGTTTATTAATGCTAAATGTAAAGCTATAAAAGAAGGATTAAAGATAAATATTGTATACATGAATAAATAATGATTTTAATTGCATTGATAAATCTAATGATGTTTGCTATTTGAAGTCAACTATTTATAAATTATGATTGTGGCATTGGAGCCTATACCATGCAAGCATGATGACTCTTAGAAAGATCACTCAGTTAGAATTAGATAGAGGCATTCCTAGGTTTTATTTTTCTAAAGAACATATTTGTGATGCATGCTAATGAGGGAAGAAAACCAACTCTTCATTCTATTCCATAATGGATGTAGTCACCACTAGACATTTAGAAGTACTTGACATGAATTTTTTTGGACCTATCATTACAAGAAGTCAAGGAGGAAAATCATTTGGATTTGTAATCATTGATGATTATTCTAGGTACACTTGGGTTAAATTCCTTATAAATGAGAGTGATTCATTTGAGAAATTTAGAACATTCAAAATTTGGATTTAGAGAAAAATAGGTTGTTTAATTTCCATAATCCATAGTGATCATGGAGGAGAGTTTGAGAATAATAAGTTTTAAGAATTTTGTTAAGAATCTTGGATAAAATTTAATTATTCAACCCCAAAACACTACAATAAAAAATCATAGCAAAAAAGAAAAAAAGGAAATTGTTAAAGGCTTCTAGGGTGATGCTTAGTGAGTATAGTCTACCCAAGAATTTTTGGGCAGAGGTAATGAATGTTGCTAGCTATGTTCTTAATTGGGTAAATTTTAGATTTAAGTTGAATAGGACACCATATAAATTTTTTAAGGGTAGAACACCTAATTTGTCTAATCCTCATGTGTTTAGGTGTGTTGAAAAATATAATTTATGCTGAACTGATTAAGATTTATATTTTTAATAATAACATATTTATGGCTAACAACATACTATATTGAAAGATAAACTGATGCTTAGCTATCAATTTAATAACAAAAATAGAATTTGTTTTCATAATCAAACTCAGCATGGGAAATGAAATATTCATCTTAAAGGATATAAATGACATTCACTTATCTTTTTGAAAAAGAAATGAACTAGTAAAAATAATTATCTCCATCAATAGATTTTCCCCCTGCCTTAGTAAACTAAGTGGGTTTATTTTTTACTTGATTTTAGAAAACCTATAGAGGCAATCCTCTATAATTAATTACATCCATAGATAAGTCTAGAGAAAACATTTAATTAAAGTAGTGACTAGACCTCTTTTGGTTTAAGGGAGTTTAATCTAAGGGTACAAGTTTTAAAACTACTAATTGGGAAAGATTTAAATATTGAATGATTGAGATTGGTTGAGATTATGGGAAAACCTAGAAACACTCCAACATATATAATTTTGGCTTTATCAATTTAAATAAAGATTTAATTTATGTTTGAGTTTATAATTTATTAGAAGATCAAAATAATCCTTCCAGAAGAAAGTATTACAGGTGTATGCAAATCTGGACTTATGTCAGCTTGGAAAGGACATCCAGCTAACAACCTAGGCACATAATTTTAAAACCATGTTTTTTTGGTCTAATGTATATAGGGAAGATAAATATTGTTTAAATGGATCAAATTCCTTGAATGATTTATTATTATGTGATAGAAATCTAATCCAAGTAAATCTTAGGTAATCATCAACAATCACATTTTCATATGTTTTTCAGTCTAAGTTAGTAGTACAAACTGGTTCAAATAAATCCATGTGAATGACTTATATGGGTCTACAGGTGGTAATGTCTTTAATGGAGTGAAAGGAAGTTTTGATTTGTTTTCCTAGTTATCAGGTATCACCGGGGTGGCCCTAAGAGAAATGTAGCTTGGATGTGCCTCTAACTAGGTCCTTTTGGGTTATCTTTCTATGGTCTTTCATACTTGCATGGCATAGTCTCCTATTCCATAACAAGGATTCATCAATAATTATTTTCAAGCAAAGAGAATTTGTAGATTCAAAATAGTTTAAATCAAGCATGTAAATATTATTAATTCTCTTTCCTTCTAAAATAATCCTCCCATTTAAACTAATCACATAACTAGTAGATAAAAAATTAATGTGAAAGACTTTGTCACATAGTTGACTTATGCTAACAAAGTTATGCTTCAAACCATCTACTAGTAATACATTTTCAATAATAAAATTCTTAAAATTACTAATCATACTTGTACCTATCCCTTTCCTAGTGGTATTGTCTCCAAATGTAACCTTTCCACTTTCCCTGGCCTCTAGCTTGGTGAATTGCTTCATGTCTCCAGTCATGTGCCTTGAGTATCTACTGTCCAGGTACCACATGCTCTCGCTAGGCATTTTATGAGGGCACTCCTATAAACTCAATCAAACATTAGATTTGGGAACCTAAGTGAGTTTGGGTTCTACCATATGCCTTAATGAATGACTTGTATGCATGCTATGTTGTGGTGCAAGTGGTTTTGGTCTCCATACTAGATGTGTCTTACAGGGAATCCTACAAATGCAGGCTATGTGAACAAGCATGCCACAGGAATGACACCTAACACCTAGGAAAGGGTTTAGTAATCTACATGGGTTATGGTACCTCTACCTAGGGGTATATGACACATACAGTGATGTGGGGTTATGCCATTGTGTCAATGTTGGTGGTGTTCTATTTTGTTGTAGTGCATGAATTTTTTCTTTTAAAAATTGATTCACACTTTCAAGATTTGCAACTTCCAATCTTAATGCATGCTCATAACTATCTAGTTCTGATGCACATGTTTCTTACTTTCTTGTATAAGTTTTCTATCTCAAGATGCTCTAATTTGAAGGATTCAAATGAGTTGGATAAATCAACATTCTTTTTATTTAATGCATCATATTCATCAATTAAGGACATATTCTCCTTATCTAATCTAGAATAATCAATTCTAAGGCTATCATGCTCTTTTTTCAAACTTGAGAAATAAGAATTCAAACTTAAAAGTTCATGAGGGTGGCTAAACCCTAAAGAACTAGTCCCGAGGCTAACTAAGAGGGGGGGGGGGGCATGAATTGGTTATTTAAAAATTTCTTTAAGACAAAAGAAAATCTTTTTTGAAATCTTTTTTAATATTTTAATAACAAATAACTTGTGTGAAAGAGGATAATAAAATCAGAGATTTCAACCACAGATCAGATCATAGAAAAATGTTGAAATTAAATGTAAGAAAATAAATAGAAAGAACACACAAGATTTACAGTGGTTCGGTCAACTTGACCTACGTACACTTCCCAGAAACCTCCTTTCCAGGTATTGTACTAAAAGTGGTGACTCTCCTTTTGCCCCCACGGCAAGAAGGAGAAGCCCTTACAAAATCATTCCACTCACTCGGTGAGGCAGAGAACCTTGAATACTTTTACTCCCTCCTAGTGTAGGCAGAGAACCTATAAATCCATTTTCACCCACCTGGTGAAGGAAGAGAACCTGGATATAATGCTGATGAAGATTTCCTTAGATCCAACAAGGAACAAGAATAACAACTTGAAGAAGATGATGAACTCCTTGCTTGGAGCAACCTTTATAAATCCCTCACAACTCCCCCTTACAAGGATCTCTCTCTCTTTCTCTCTCAAGCTCTCCCTCTTCCTTCTCTAAGCTCTCTCACAGATTACCTCTCCAGCAAAAGATTTTCTCAAGGGTTAATACAATTACATAAATTGTGGGCTTCAAAAAAAAAAAAATTCAAGAAATCCATCTTCTATTCGTATGGTAAGATACACGTATCATACAGTACGATCAGTATAATTAAAAATCATTTAACAAGTTCATCTAGATGAACTGTACAATTTTGAACAAATCATATAGTACAATAAAAATATCGTATAGTATAATCTTCAAAAGTTTCTTCTATTTATATGGGATGACGAATGGGACGTCCAACTTCATACTCTGCTAGTCGTATAGTACGATTAAAATCATATAGTATGACTAGTTCAAATTTTATGGCTTTCATCTAGTATGTTCACTAGGATGACCAATTTTGTACTCTATCAATCATACGGTATGATATAAATCATACAATATGATAGATCATAATAATTATCCATTTAATTTCCTGTTATCATGGGGTTAATTAGGAAATAATTTTATTTAAGGCGTATAGTACAAACTTAATCGTACTGTATGATTGGTATAATTAGACCCCAGGCAGCTAGGGTTTTAATATAGTTGTACAAATCGTATAGTATGAATTAAAACCATACATTATGATATACATATCATATATTATGAAGATAAATCATACAATATGATTTACTTAAGAAAGAACTCTCTCAAAAACCCTTTTTCTCTCTCCCCCTGTGTGTACAAGGTTACACAACAAAGATATCCGCCCAATTACAAGATATGACTCAATAAAGGAAAAAATATAGAATAAAATTAAAATTGAATTTAACCCTGATCTATCCAGTCTTGAGCTGATCTGAATTACAAATGAATGGTGGATTGTAATCCTTAAATGTTAGTACACACACCATAAAACAAAATATCATAGAAATGGGAGGAAGCAGTAATATGAACAATAATGTTTGTTATTATCAAATTCACAGTACTTGGAGCAGATTTGCAACAAAACTAATATACATTTTTTAAGCTTTCTATCTGTATTATGAACTTTTTCAAAAAAATTAAATAATTAATTATATGAAAGCTCACATACCTCCTTTTGATCAAAATGATCAAGATTATTATCTGCCATAAAGCATGGATTAGTTACCTCCACTCTAATTTCTATTTTTCATGAATTCAAAGAAGAGTATGCCCAAAATGCCTTTTACATCCGTTGCATCCCCTTTTTAAACTTTGCCTTCTCTTGACCCTTCTCCTTGATTGGGTGAGCTTTTAAGCTGCGACAATCCATCCTCAAGTGACCTAGCTTTCTTCATTCAAATCAAATTATATCATATGATGCTTTAAAATTCTTATTTGGTTTACCTTTTTTCTACTACTGATGACACTTTATTTTATTTATAGGATGTTTTTATATTGTCATTTCATCAGTGTTGTCATCATCTTCCTCAGCTATAGAGCTATCACTTTCTGATTTATTTATTTTTAGTGCCATCACTTTGTCCTTTCTCTTATCTCCTACATCTTACAATCTTTGGCTCACACCTTGCTCATAGGTAATAAGTGAGCCTGGTAAGTTATCTAAAGAATAAACATTAAGATCCTTTGATTCAAAAATGGCCATAACCTTAGCATCATAATTACTAGGTAAACATTAAAGAATTTTTGTTTAAATTTTTAGAATTTGAAAGTTCTCTACCTAAAGCATGCAGAGATGTCTTGATTTATGTAAACCTAGTGTACATGTCTGAGATGGTTTCATTAGGTTTCATGCGAAAGAGTTCATAATCGTGCAACAGAATTCTCAACCAAGATTGTTTGACCTCACTAGTTCCTTTGTATGTAATACACAGTTTATTCCTAATGTCCTCGCTAGTGGTATAGGTAGAGACTCACATGTAATCTTTAGAGTTAAGAGCATAGAAAAAATAATTTAAACACTCTACATTTAGTTGAGCTAAGTCCTTTTCCTCATTGCTCCATTCAATAAATGGTACCTCATTTTTGATGCCACTAATAAAAAGAGATGGTGCAGTATAACCCTCTTGTACTAAATACCATATGTAAAGATTAATAGATTGCAAGAAAGTAGACAGGTAACTTTTTCAAAAATTAAATGGTATGTTATCAAATAAAGGTGGACAAGTTATAGACTTACCTTCCACGGTGTTCCTATTTTCAAAATGAGACATGGATCTTTTTCTCAAGGTTTTCTAAAATGATACTTATAATAACTACTTTGATTCCAATTGAATGTTATATGTAGGATGTTTAGCGTATGTAAATTATTCCTAGGCACACAAAGAGGGAGGAGGAAGGGGGGGTGGGGGGGGGGGGGGGGGGGGGGGGGTGAATTGGTAGTTTTAAAAATCCTACTAGAAAACACAAAATTATTTTCTGATTTTGGGATTTTTAACAACTTAAAAGTAACAACACTTATCTCCAAATGCAAAAGAAAATATTTTAATCAAAAGATACAATAATGATGATGAAATTCTAATCAACATAATGAAGCATCAATCATAGATTTTAAAAAGAAATTATCACATAAATAAAATGAAGAAAAAGTAAAGTGCTAAAAAATGAAAAGCTAAAAAGAACACACAAAAAATTTTATAGTGGTTCACATAAATAATGACCTACATGCACTTTGGGGGGGGGGGGGGGGGGGAATTGGTAGTTTTAAAAGTCCTACTAGAAAACAAAAAATTAATATCTGATTTTTGGATTTTTAACAACTTAAAAGTAACAACACTTATCTAGAAATGCAAAAGCAAATAATTTTATCAAAAGATGCAATAATGATGATGAAATTCTAATCAACATAATGAAGCATCAATCATAGATATTAAAAAACAATTATGTCATAAACAAAATGATGAAAAAGTATAGTGCTAAAAAATGAAAAACTAAAAAGAATACACCAAAAATTTTATAGTGGTTCAGATAAATATTGACCAACGTGCACTCCCTAGAGTCCTCTCTGAATATGGCTATAAATTTTTTTGTCTCTCTTTTAGCCCCCACAGTTATTTGGAGAAGCCCTTATAATCTTTTCACCAACCCGATGTGGTAGAGAACCTTGACCTCCTTTCTCACCCTCCTGGTGATGGCAGAGAACCTTGACCTCCTTTCTTACCCTCCTGGTGATGGCATGGAATCTTGACCTCCTTTCTTACCCTCCTAGCATTGGTAGAGAATAAGAACCTCCCTTTTCACCCTCTTGGTGAAGGCAGAGAACCTGAACCTTTCTTTTCACCCTACTAGTGAAGGCAGAGAACCTCAATGGTCTTTGAGCTGAAGAACTTCTTCTAGAGCCACCCAAGAAACCTAGATAGACACCTAAAAAAAATCTAGGTAAGACACTTACTCAGATAAACCATGTGAACCTCCCCTCACACTACTTCTCCCTCACACCCATCTTTTCCCTTTGTTCTTTTCAAAGCTCTCCTAGATACCTTCTCTAAGCTCTCTGTCTAGAACACTCAGTAGCCAAAGACTTGAAACATGTCTAATTAGAGAGCTTAAATGTAAGGCCTCATAAAAAGTCCTAAAATTTAATTCTATCGATATTGATTGTACAATATAATATAAGATTGTACAATACAATTAGTTCAAATAACCTTGTTAGTACTATATGAAAAATAAGGTGTTGTATAATCATTTTAATAAATTGAGCAATTCATCTTGTGCACTTTAAGCATCATCCAATATAAATAGTTTAAATGACATGGACCATCATCCCATATGATTGGCAATGATAAAATATCATCCCATTTAAAGATCAGGTCATATAGTATGATTGGGTTTAATCATCATGTACGATCTGACTGGATCAATTTATCCAAAATTATTCCCTAATTATAAGACTAATTTAAGGAAAATTTAATTATATCATACAATATGATACCTATCATATGGTATTATTAGTACAAAATTGATTTCAGCTGATTGTTCTATATGATCAAGATTATCCAGTACAATTACATTAAATAACTTTAATTACACAATTAACTAGTTTAATGATTGTTAAATTATTGTTCATCTAGTATAATTTACTCATATAGTATGATTAGTTCATTAAATTTTGCTCCTAATTTTCTCACTGTCTCACTCCCTTGACTGTGTATGTGTACAATAACCAAGTTTAGAATCCACCAAAACATGACCTGACTCAGGAAATGTAAAAATTCATAAAAGCAAAATTACAAACTTTTCAGGACACTTAACCCTATTCTACTTAGTCTTGAGCTGATCAACTTGCATAGTGAATGGTGGACATTAGATGTTAGTGCATAAGAAAACATATATGCAATAATAATAATAACAGGAGATAGCATAGTAAAGAATCCAATAATATTTATTATCATCAAAATCATAAGACTCAAATCAAGATTTGCATTTGAAATAAATATAGAATATCCAAGGAGAAGATTCTTAAGATGGATTAAATTTTAAAGACTACTCATATTAATAATGCCTCTAAATGGCCATATCATATTCTATTAGGTTCCCTTGAAGAGTTTTCTTCTTTCTTTAAGTATTAGAGTGTTGTTCTTTTGAATTTAGATTCAGAATTGTTGAATTTAAGACATTTGGAAAATGCCATAATTATGAAGGTGTAAGGTAAGAGACAATATTTCTATTTTCTTTCTAAAGAGCTTAAGTGTAAATGGGAAAATTTTGGGTATTTTAAAGTTGCTAGTTTAGGTTTGGATTAGTGTTTTTTGTATTTTCCAATCCAAGGATGCTATGGATGATTTGTTAAGGGCTGGATCTAGGTTCTTAGGGGTCATATTATTGGAATTAATAGGTGGACTCCCCCCTTTTCACCTTTTTAATGAAAGTTCTTTCTTCTCTTGTGTAGATCCATTTACCCCAACTACCTCCTCATTGTTGGGATTAAAGGAATATCATTGGAATTTCTTCTAGCATAGGTTAGCCTATGTTGATTGACTCCCAAACATTTAATTGGGGCAGAAGGGAGTTTATAAGAGTGTGTGTCTGGCTGAGCCTAGAATGTAAGTTGCCTATTGGTGGTTTGATTGAAGGCTTGAAGGGTTGATTTTTCTAACCTATGTTGTATGAGAGGATGGCCAATCCTTGTTTCAAATTTGGGAGATTGGGGCATAAATAGATGTTAAGTTTTAAAGTTCCTTGTGTAGTAAGGGAGAAGGGTGCTTATGACATGAGGAATTCCATAATATTGGAAGCTAATATTGAGCATATGGATATGATAATTAATATATCATAGAATTCTACTAAAAGAGTGAAGCATAATTTTAATTAAAGTGTATACTATAAGGGTGATGGAGGATTATCTAGTGGCCTCTATGGCCTTATGGAAGAAAGATGTTATGGTCCTTGGATACTTGTACAAAGTAAGAATAAATATTGTGGAGGTGGCATTTTTAAATCAAGTGGCGGTGTAAAGTTTTTTCGAAAAAGAATGAATTATGAAGGATCTAGTAGATGTAGAAGATAAGCAACATTCCCATGTTAATTATGTTGTTGAAATAAATATGTTGCTTCCCTTGAGGATGATGCTGATGTTCATGTTCGTGTAAATTTTCATGATGGTGTGATGTTTATAACATAGCCAACTGTTGGGAAGGTACCACTTCCTCTAGTTACAGATGGTGCTCTGGTTAATGCTGATCTGGTTATGGATTCTACTGATGCTCATGCCATTATTCACCAAATGGAAGCTGACTATTTGGGAATGGCTGGCTATAGTGTGAAATATACTTCTGTTATCTTAAATTAAACCATTAGAGTAATGTGTGATGTCAACTTTTCAGGAGATCTAGCAGTTGGGATGGTGCCAAATGCTATGACATTAGTTGTTGATCAAGTGAAGGATGCTTAGGATAAGGAATTAGTAGTTGCTCAAAAAGTGGATGATATTTTAAGGGAAGTAGTGGTTATGTCACAGAGGTAAAAAATGTTATAGGTGGTTTAGATGATTGCAAAGTTGCTGATTTGCCTAGGATAAGTTCGGAAGTCCTTCCTTCTAAAATAACTTCAGGAAATGCCAAAGGTCACCATAATTATGTAGTAGATGTTATGGGAAGCAGTATAGAGGATAAGTTAACTCACAACCTTCAAGATAGCCATCAAGATGATAAGAATGAAGGTATCTGATTTGATACAAAATTAGATGTGCCTTATGTTGGGCTGAATAAAGAGCTAAACATGTTGGGGCCAATTGAAGACACCCCAAGGAAGGGAAAATAAAAACTGGTGGAAAAATTTTAGAAGGGGTTGCGACCTCCTTATTCAAGCAACTAATTTGAGGATAAATTTTAGTTGAATGCCATCCTTGAGTGAAGATGAAGTGCTAGAGTCGAAGGGAATTAATAAGTTCTTAAAGAGTGAGGATTTGCATTCTGGAATTCATTTAATGCTTAGTGGGAGTATCTTTATTTTTCATCTCTTTATTAGTTGGGAAAACTATTACACTAATTAACCAATTTGATTGTTTTCTAACCTTATTATTTCAAACTCCCCAATTAGGTCAAGGTGAGCATTAATGGCTGTCATCTCCATTATGGTAAGTATTATTTGCTAGTAATTAGGAGGATGACTAGTCGAATTAAGGAAGTCAATAAGAATAGCCAGGCCAATGCTTGTTTAGGGGCATGTGCCATGCCTATTTCTTTTATGTTTAGTTTTCTTTTTAATAAAACAATCCTCTCTCCTTATTAGGATAGGTATTTTCCATAGTTTGATTATAGTTTGTAATAGCTTTATTCTATTTTTACTGCAATCTGCAAACCATCAAAAAGAAAAAAAAGGGATTAATCAAGTGCATAGAGTCCTTTTAATTTAACTAATGATTTATTTTAATTTTAATTTCAAAAACATGATAATTAAAAACCTCAAATCACTTTGATGTTTTTAATTAATAAGTCATGGGCTTGTTAATTTAATGCATTTGTTCACCAATAAGCGATAAAGTAAGTGCATCAAGCCTTATGTCTATTTAATGAATTGATAATAATTTAATTGGTTATTAATGATTTAATTAATTATTTATGTTTCCTTAATTTTTTTTTATTTAAAATAAAGTTGGATTTTATTTATTTATCATTTAATTTCATTTGATTTAAATCATTTAATTTTATTTAATATTATTTGATTTTTATTTAATTTATTTAATTTTAAATTTATGGAATATTTATTAAATTTTTAATGATTTTTTTAAATTAAATTATTTAATTTTTAAATTAATTTAATTTTAATTAATTCTTACTAATTTGGATTTTATTTATTTAATATTATACAAGAAGATGAAACCAATTATGGAGGACTTTCGGATCAGAGGTTGTGTTTGTTAAAATCCAAGAAGGAATGGAAATTGGATCAATCTAGTAAAAGATAGTGAAGGTGCATTAATTGAAGACCAAGGGCGTATTGAAGAAATTTTCTTTGAATTCATTAAAGACAAATGGAGGGAATATAGGTGTCTTTTGAGAGGTTTGTCTTCTCCTTTGACAACGCTAGATGGTGGTGATAGAATTTTGTTAGAGAAAGACTTCTCTTAAGATGAACTGGAGATTGTAATTAAACAGTTGGAGGCTAATATGTCACCAGGTAATGATGGGATAACTTACTCTTTTATTAAAGCTTATTGGTCTTTTATTAAAGAAGATGTTTGGATGGCTATTAGTTATTTCTTCACTTTTGGTAATTTGTGTCCTGATTGGAAGGAGACTAATGTGGTGTTATTCCGAAGGTGAGAAATCCTTTGGTACCTTCTAATTATCGTCCTATAAGCCTCTGCAAATCTATTTATAAGATTGTGGCTAGAATGTTATTAAATAGGATGAATCATTTTCTTCCTAAAATCATTTCAGAAGTTCAATATGCATTTGTGAAAGGTCGATCTATGTTTGATCAAATTTTACTTTCCCAAGAGTTATTTAATAAATTTAGATATTCAAAATTGAAGAAGGGGTTGATGGAAATTAAAATTGATATAGAGCAAGCATATGATAGCATGGGTTGGTCTACTCTTAATCAAGTGCTAAAACATTTCGGCTTTCTAAGGAAATTTACAAATCTTATAATGGAGTGTGTGGTGGAGTAAAAATTTTCTATTATGGTCAATGGTATAAATTCTTAATGGATTAAGGGAAGGAGTGGGTTTAGGCAAGGGTGTCCTTTATCTCTTTACCTTTTTATTATGTGCTCTCAATTATTAACTGATGCATCTGCTCAAAGAGGTAGGAAGGTTGGTATTAAGGCGGCTCCAAATGCTCTTAAGATTTCTCATTTAATGTATGCCGATGATATAATTATTTTTTCTGAGGCCAATCATAGGAGCATGAAGAAAGTAAAGAACATTCTCAGTGATTACTATAGATGGACTGGGCAGAAGATTAATATTCTCAAAACTTCTATTCTTTTTGGGAAATCAGTTAAGAGCAGAAAAATGAGATCTCTTTCAAAGTTGATGGGATGCAAGGTGGTAAGTGAAATGGATTATTTGGGAGTTAAAATTGCTTTAAGAAGACTGGTTTTTTTCAGATTTTCAAAATATGATAGAAAAAGGTTAAAATAGATTGAATGTGTGGGGAAACAAGTTTATTTTGTTGGCTGAAACGTTACTACTTGTTAACTCAGCTTTTCTTTCCATTCTTATATTTTTATCAACATATTCGTTAGTTCTTATAGGGGTTTTGAATGACTTTGATAATATGTGTAGGAGTTTTTTATGGTACAAGAATGATGGTAGTTATGGGCTTCATTTTGTTGCATGGGATGTTTTGTGTAAGCCAAAGAGGAAAGGTGGTTGGGGTTTGTAGTCGGTTTTGGAGAAAGCAAGTCCTTTGAGGGCCAAATTTACTTGGAACTTAATTACAAAGCCTGACTCTCTTCTCAATAGAACCTTGGTGTCTAAGTATGGTAATGATGTATGGAATTCTAAAAGTAAGAGTTATTCTTTAGCTACATGGAAGATTATTTTGAATGGAGCAAAGTTTCTTCATCCGATTGTTAGATGGAAGGTTTCTACTTGTACTAAAGTTAAAACCATTAAAGATACATGGATCTTGGATAAAAGTATTGAGAATGGCCTACATTTTTTTTTTGCAAATATGAATGAAGAAATAGAATTTCATTTGGGTTTTTTCACTGAAGGGAATTGGAATGAATGTAAGCTGAAGCAATTTTTTGGACAACATTTGGTGGAGATTAATTTATCTGTCCCTATTTAATCAGATTTAAATAAAGATCAGTTTGATCTGTTATTCAAGTGTTTGGGTAGATCCATTTAGGCGTTAGCTTTGGAGATATCTTTTGAAGACAACATGGAGGATAATAATTTGAGTTGGATGAAGAAATTGAAATTAAGGCCTTCTATTGAGATGTTCTTGTGGTGTTTAAATAATAATGCTATCCCGTCAATTTTTTACTTGTGTAGAGGAGGTTAGCCTAGTATGATGGTTGCCCGAGAGGTTGCAAAGCTATGGAAGATTCAGAACATGTTGTGGTTAAATGTGTTAAGCTTAATCATGTGGTCAGTTGTCTTGCCAAATGGGGATTTTCAATTCATGGCTTTAATTCTCTTGCTGATTGTAATCATAACTTGCAGCATCTTACAAAGTCTAATCTATTTTATGGAAATATGTATTGTTCAGTGGTGTTTTTTTGTTTGAAAGGAAGAAAGAAGATTAATCATGGTGGATCAGATGATATTTTCGCTTACATAGCAGCAAATTCCATTAGTCATGTTATTGCTTCTATTTGTTCCAATCTTATTTGGGAGAACTAGGATGCTAATCAGATGTGTCAGCTGTCTCGATCTTCTTGGCATCCTCCTCCTCGTGGATGGATCAAGGCTAATGTGGATGCTTCATTGTTAAGTACAAACAATACTGGTATAGGTGGCATTTTTAGAGATTGTAAAGGAAGGTTCTATGTGCTTTTAGATTTAGTTACTTTCATTGGGATTGTTCGCAAGTTGAGCTTTTATCAGTTCTTTCTTGTAGGAAGTTTATTTAAGATTGGATGTTTGATGAGAAAGGTATAGTTATAGAAGGTGATAACTACAATGTTATCAATTTTTTTCAGAGTTTAGTGAATAATGCCGATGTTAAGGAGGAAATCCTAAATCCTAAGGATTTAGTTTTTCTTTGTGATTTTAAGCAAGTTTTATTTCTTTTTTCTAATAGGGAATATAATAAGTTAGCAGATTTATGTGCTAACTTAGCTCTTCTTTCAGATTTTTTTTGGGATGATATTAGTTGTAATAAAATTCCTCCTTCCTCTATGTCTTTGTTAAAGGATGAATGTGGGTGTAATTACTTATTTTTTAATAAATTGCTTTATGCGTTCTCTTAAAAAAAACTTATGAAGAATTTATTTAATTTAATTTAATTTAATTTATTTATTTATTGAATTATTAAATTTTGAACCGTTAATGGTGGGTTTGACCAAAGTTTGACCTTAGGATATAATATGATATAGATTTTATTTAATTATATATAATATTATTTATTTTTGATTATATTAAATTTAAATAATATTTTAATGATTTATATTTATTTAATTAAAAAATTTATAAGTTTAAGTGAATTGTTTAAATTCCCTCCAATAGAAGGAACTTTGGTTTATATGAATGATGGGTTAAATGATCTAAATTGATAAGATGATTGATGACATGTGTTAGACATAACCCAAGGTACAATTACTAAAAATTTAGGGTCAATTGAACCAATTGTTATTTGAATAGGACTTAATTTAATTAGGGTTTTATTAAAACCTAAGTTATAACTGGCATTGATTTTATTACAATTTGATAAGGCTTTTATTTCTATCTGATTCAAATTGTGATCCAATGCAACTTATTTTATATTTTATTTAATTTCTTATGAATTTTAGAGGTTTTAAGCCAAAAATTTGGGCTAATTTTAGGGTTGGTTATTTAAGTGGCTTAATGAACCCGAATTAACACCAAATTAAAATCTATTGTTTAAAATATCACTATGTTTGTTAGGTTTGAATTTTATCCCTATTGATTTAAATTAAATTCCATAAATTTTTCTAACTTTCCGAGGCCTAATTCTAAGTTTAATTACTTAGGTGCCTCTAATATTAATTAATACATGTAATTAATTATATCTAACCCTCATACAAAAATACACAAACCATAAAAAAATTACACCTAAATGATCTATGGATTAGTAATAATAATTTCCAAATATCTTGGTCAAATACTAGCCATGCTATTTAAAAAATTTTACAGAGAAGGTTTAGATAGGGCTGAGAAAATTATAGAATCAATGGAATATCCCATAGTTCACTCCTTCCAAATTTCAAACCGTGTATTTATGAAGTAATTAAATAAAATAAATGGGAATTTAAGGCCAAATAACATCATATATACACATCAAATTTAATGGATTTTATTTTTAAGTTATAAAGCTTCCTTTCTTGAATCCATATAGCCCTAATTTGTGCAAATTAGCTTAGTGAGGATTTACTATGATTTTTTGAAGCTGTGATGTTTAAAATACATTTAATATTATGTTTAAAGTAATCTATATCAGTGAAACTAACATGTCACATGTTTTCTTAAAGGCAAAGAACCACTCAATTGGGAAAAGGTGCTGGTAAACCTACATAACGACATCAGCAATGTGCTTGGCCATTTGATCTCGCATGGTATCGATTGAATGAACTAGATATAATATTTAATTCCATGATTTATTTGGTTTGGATGAGAAGTATGATAAAACAAAATCCATACTGTCCATATAAAAACACGTAAGACGGACAGTCAGGATTTCATCTTTTTCCTCCAGGCGTTAAGGTGAAGAGATTTTATCTAGCTTTACACTTAACAAACAATGATTCTAACCACACCTTTTCACTCATATAGGTTTGCATATGATAGTTGGTGAGGGTTGTGAAACCCTAAAGAACTAGTCCCGAGGCAAACCTAGAGGGTTGGGCGGGGTGAATTGGATATTTAAAAATATCTTTAACAACAATAAAAAAATCTTTTTATATATTATAACTGAAGTGAATTAATTTCATAATAAAAAGATTAATTAGAGATTTCACCTGAGCAATTAACCATATTAAAAATAAAGCATAAAAAATAATCAGAATGAACACACCATATATTATAGTGGTTCGGTCAACCTAACCTACGTCCACTCCCTAGAACCTCTCGTTCCAGTTATTGCACTAAACCTTTAGTGACTCTCTTTTAGCCCCATAGCTAGGTCAAGAAGCCCTTACAAAATTTCTTCCACCAACCCGGTGCGGTAGAGGACTGAAACTCCTTTCACAGGAAGAGAACCTTGACTCCTTTTTCTCTCTCTATAAAATGGCAAAGAACCACGAATCCCTTTCACCTTCCCCGGTGTGACAGAGTAGCTGGGTCCTTTGACACCAAATAGATCATCTTTTGCCCAAAACTTCCTCAAGACAAATATTGAATCTGATGATCAGGTGCAAGATTGCTGGAGTAACTCTATGAAACCCCTTCCACACTCCCTTGAATCCGCCTCCAAGGATCTTCTCCCTCTCAAACTCCACCCTTTACTCTCTCCCTTTAAGGCTCTATATTCAAGTTTTCTCCAGATGAAAAATGACTCAATGCATGCCAAAGACCCATGTAAAGTCTTTGGAGAAAGCTTAAATAGAGGGCTTTAAAAAACCCTAAAAATTTAATTCAGTCGTAAAAGATTATACTGTACAATTATAGGATCATCCAGTATAATTAGTTCAATCAACCTGTAGTTCATCTAGGATGAATCTTGAGATGACCAAATATTATCTCTGAGGATCGTACCGTATGATCCAGTTCATATAGTATGATCAGAATATCAAAATTAAGTAGATTTAATTAATTAATCATAAGATTAATTTAGGCATGATTTTCATAGATCGTCTAGTAAGATATGTATGGTCTTAGATGATTAGAACAAAATTTGAATCTATAAATCTTGCTTAAATTATAATTGGCGATAATTTTTATGATCATAACTGATCATCTGGACGATCTAAATTATCCAGCACGATTAGTTCAATGAGCTAATCATACAGTATGATATAAATCGTACAATACGATATAAATTTTATAGTATAATTAGTACAGAATTTGATCTTCTAGTTTTGACTCAGTCTCACTCCCCCTTAGTGTGTGTGTGCATGGTCACCAAGCTAGCATATTCCCTATAGGACTTGACTTAAGAAATCAAAAATACAATAATGAATATTATAAAAATCTCTACAGCATAACCTATTCAACCCAATCTTGAGCATTGAATCTTTGTTGGATGGTGCATGGTGTTCGTGAAAAATGTTAGTATACACTCAAATAAATATACATTGCAAAAATTAGGAGACATAAAGATGTAAGCCATAATATTTGTTATCATCAAAAATATAAACTCGTGACCTCGAGTCATAATAATCTCCCCCTTTTTGATGATGGCAAATATTACTGGTTGAATTTGTAAAGTAAAAGTATTTTTTTCCTAATCTCCCCCTCACTAAGATAATTATAATCAAAATAGGGGAAACAAAAAAAGTTTCTTTTTAGATTTAATTTATTTTTAAAGAAAAATAAAAATAAAAATATAAGCTAAAAAATATAATAATACATAAACAAATACAACAATATGTTCTCCCCCTTTGACATTATCAAAAAGAAGAGGAGTATAGAAAAAACAAAATAGAAAAACTAGACTAAAGATCTAACAGACCCTAATTAGGTGAAGGTGATGTTTTTAGAAGAATTAGTTTGAAATTTCAACAAATTTTCTTTGAATGAGAAAGTTACTTCTTGATTTTATTTAAAATTTTAGTAAGGCATGTATTGACAACGTATAACTCAGAAAGGTTAGAGATTCAAAATTTGTTAATCCAAGCTCAGGTTCCTTAAAGGCTCAAAAACATTTTAAGCCAATATCTTAATCAAGGAATAAATTAGAGAAGGAAATAATAATCTTTTTAAAACTCCTTGCATGAAATATATCTAATTGAAGATTATTACAAAATGGTGAATCAGGAATTATGATTTTAAAACTCAAGTATCAAACATATCAATAGACAAATAGATTTTCTAAGATTTAAAGACATACAAGAAAGGAATTTATTCTGAGCTCATTTTGTTCCCCTTTTATTAATTTTGGTGCACTTTGAGCATCTTTTAAATTTTGGTACACTATGTGTATTTTCCATTTTTTGCGTACATTGCGCATCTTTTCATTTTGTGCTCATTTTATGCCTCTTTTCATTTTTGCAATTTTATTTTCTTTCTTAATCTTTTAAAACATAGTTGTTAGATATCTTTCAAATATAATAGAAGAAAACTCACTCTCTTATATAATAAAGAATAAATTATAAAGCAAATCTGATCCAAAAAAACAAAATGACTAGCTTGATTAAGAAAATACTGAAGTGGATTCAACAACTTTCAAAAGATCCCTATGAGATAGGAAAAATGTAAGGAGATCAAAAAAGTTTAATTTAAAAAACCAATTTATAAATCGATGCAAATTTTGAATCAAAAGTGAAATAGCCTCGTTAAAGAAAAGAGATGGACAGACAAAATCATGAGTTGCCTTTCTTTGACTGTTTTAGAGAAGTCAACCACTACTTACATAAAATTTCAAGTAAACAGGAGGTAAATTTTTCATTTTTTTTAAAATGATCTTCGAAAAGTGATTTGATTTTCTAAAGCATATACGAAATAAAATTTGATATGTGTGTGTTGATCAGAGAACCTACACAAAAAAGATATATGGAAAATAAAATAAAAGATTAAAAACATAAATATAAAAATACAAAGAAAATATAGAAAATAAATAAATTCACAATGAATAAAGACATACATGCACATATTAATAACAAAAATAAATAAACACATAAAAAAAACTTTATTCATCATTATCTTGCTCCTGGCCAGATGATTCAGCAGACCGCCTAGGAGATTTTTTGCTTTTAATCATTTACCCTTATTATAATTTACTTATTTTTATCCTTTTCATTTGCAGGAAGAGTTTTTAAATTAGGGCACTAATTTTTCATAGGTCTGGGTTTCCTATACCCAAAGCAAATAATGTTAGAGGAAATCTTAACATTCTTACCATTTTTACGTTTGTTCCCCTTTTATTAATGCTTATGTTTGTGATTTAGTACACTTTCAATTTGCTTGTTATTAATGCTAACTCTTCACTTTCATCATCTACTAAGCCACTATCATCCATGTCGTCAACTTTTAGCACTATAGTTTCACTTGCAACCAAAAGATTTTGACCAAAACTTTGCTCGTAGGCAATGACTGAGCCAATCAAATTATCAACAAAATATTCATTCAAATTTTTTGAATCACAAATAGCAATGACTTTGGCATTAAACTTATCAAGTAGACCGCAGAATTTTATTAACCTTTTCAAAGTTTGAAAATTCTTTACCTAAGGCATATAATGATGTCACAATTTGAGTAAACCTAGTGTACATGTCTAAGGTCATCTCATAAGATTTGATGCAGAAAAGTTCATAATCATGCATTAGAATATTCAACTTAGATTGCTTAACTTCACTAGTACCTTCGTATGTAGTGCATAATCTATCCCAAATTTCTTTGCTAGTAGTACATGTAGAGATTCTCATGTAATCTTCAGAATTCAAAGCACACGAAAAAAAATTCAAACATTTAGTATTCAATTGAGCATAAATTCTTTCTTATCTATTCCATTCAATAAAAGGAATAATTATTTTAACTCTATTAATGATACATGATGGAGCTGAATAACCTTCCTGAACTAACATCCACATGCGATAATCTATAGATTGCAAGAAAGTTGACATGCAAAATTTTTAAAAATTAAAAGAAATATTTTGAAATAAAGGTGGTTGGGTGATTGAATATCCTTTCGTAATATAACAATTTCCAAAGTTAGCCATTGATTAAAAATTGATAGTTTTCAAAAAATTTGTTTATAAATCACTCTGATATCACTTGATAGTTCATAAGGATTGTGAAACCATAAAGAACTAGTCCCGAGGCTAACTAGGAGGAGGGTGGGTGAGTTAGATATTCAAAAATATATTTAACAATAACAAAAAAATCATTTTATATGTTGTAACGAAAGCAAATTAATTTCACAATAAAAAAGATTAATCAGAGATTTCACCTGAAGTAGTTAATCATAGTAAAATTAAAGTGCAAAAAATAATCAAAATGAACACACCAGATTTTATAGTGGTTTAGTCAGCCTGACCTACGTCCACTCCCCAGAACCTCCTGTTCAGGTATTGTACTAAACCTTTAGTTACTCTCCTTTAGCCCCCACATCTAGATCTAGAAGCCCTTACAAAATAGCTTCCACCAACCCAGTACGGTAGAGGACCAAAACTCCTTTCACACATAGAGAATCTTGACTCCTTTTTCTCCCACTAGGAAATGGCAGAGAACCATGAATCCCTTTCACTTTCCCTGGTATGGTGGAGTAGTTGGGTCCTTTGACAATAATAAGATCTTCATTTGCCCAAAACTTCCCACAAGACAAACATTGAATCCAATGGTACTCAAGTGCAAGCTTGCTAGAGCAACCGTGTGAAACCCCCTCTACACTCCCTTGAAACCCCCTCTAAGGATCTTCTCCCTCTGAAACTCCACCCTTTACTCTCTCCCTTTTAAGGCTCTCTCTTCGAGTTTTCTCCACATGAAAAATGACTCAATGCATGCCAAAGAACCATAAAAAGTCTTTGGAGAAAGCTTAGAAAGAGGGCTACAAAAAACCCTAAAAATTCAATTCAGCTATTGAAGATCATACTGTATAATTGCAGGATTGTCTGGTATGATTAGTTAATTCAACATGTGAAAGTTTAATAGGGATGTTAAGCCCTGATGAACTAGTCCCAAGGCTAACCAAGAGGGGGGGGGGTGAATTGGTTATTTAAAAATTCAAGAGCAACAGTAAAAAATCTTTTCGATGATTTGCAGCAGAAATAAATAAAACATACAAACGAAAAGATCAAATACAGATTTCAACCAAGCAGTTAATCACAGTAAACTAAAGTGCAGAAAATAATCAGAAAGAACACACCAGATTTTATAGTGGTTCAGTCAACTTGACCTACGTCTACTCCCCGGAGCCTCCCCTCCAGGTATTGCACTAACTCAATGTGTCTCTCCTTTTGCTCCCATAGCAAGCGGAGAAGTTTGTAAAAAAACTCCTTTCCACCGACACAATGAGGAAGAGAACCTAACCTCCTTTTGCTTCCTCCTGAAGCAGGCAGAGAACCTCGGACTCCTTTCTCTTCCTGCTGAGGCAGGCAAAGAACCTGAACTCATTTCGCTTCCTCCTGAAGCGGGCAGAGAACCCAGATCTTCTTGCTGATGATCCTACCAAGAGACACCGACAAGACCAGAGATGACGAGCGGAGAAGACGACTCTGATCCTTGCTTGGAACAAACCTTATGAATCCCTCATAAACTCCCCCTCATAAGATCCTCTCTCTCTCTCCCAAACTCTCTCTCTCTAGGATTTCTCTGGAAAGGAAAATGGCAAAAGATTTTTCTTATTGGAAGAAAAATATCTTTTAAAGGAGGGCTCTAAAATTACCCTATATCTCAACTGGTCAGCAAGAATCATCCAGGACGATCGAAATATCGTCCTGTACGATTAGTTCAAAATCAGTTGTTTCAGCCTGGACGATCTGGCTCTACTGGACGATCAGTAAAAAAAATTGTTCAGATTATCCCGTATGATTCTGTGATCGTTCGGGATGATTAGTGTAAATCCAAGAATTTTGTCCAAAAGACCGCTCTGGTCGTCCAGAGGAACTTATGCTGGATGATCCAAAAATGACTTGATCGTCTAGGCTGATGCAGATATCATCCTGTACGATTAGTTCAAATAGGGCCAAAATCGTCCTCAGCACCGCTCTAGACGTACATCTGAAACATACTAGACGATCAGGGTCGTCCTAGATGATCTGCGATCATCCCAGACGATATGATCATATCAATTAAATATTAATTACCTTCCTTAATTACCAGACTAATTTAGGCATGATTGTACTAGATCATCCAGGATGATACACGTATCGTCTGGGATGATCAAATCAAATCTCTAAAGTTAAAACTTGCCTAACTTGATCTAGCGACTGAGAATTTCTGATTTGAGCATATCGTCCCGTACGATGTATGGATCGTCTAGGACGATCGGCTTAATCAGACAGCCTTAATTTGGTTGCCCTAATTAGGATTTCTATTTTCCCTCAATCGTCTAGGATGATCTGAACAAAAATTGAATAGAAACTCTAATTCACTCAAGCTCTCCCCCTGAGTGTGTGTGTACAAAGTTACTTAGCTAGGGTATCAGTTACATTACATTGACTCAATAAAAATAAAAACCAGTATATTGGACCTGAATTACAACACAGACTGACTCGTTCTTGAACTGTCATGAACTTGCAATTGATCCTGCATACCTGAAAGATTAGACAGTCAACAAGAATCAGAGATGTTTGCTATCATCAAAATTATAGTCCTTGAAACCAAATTCGCAACAATCTCCCCCTTTTTGATTATGGCAAACATTTGTTAATAATTTCAAAAAATAGGAATTTAACAATGGGTGAATAATACAAAATCACTAAACTAATTCAAAATACAAGACTGACTACTCCCCCTTTTGACATCTCAAAAAGGGAAAGATAACATATAAAAGTAGTAAAACCCGTATAATTCCAAATCCGTAAGACTTACTACTTCCCATGTCTTTTTTTTTAATTGATCTACTCTAGTAAAAAGAATTTCCCCTAATTTTCAATTCAAAAGCCAATAAGAAGAAAATTGACAGCGCTGAAATCTAAAAAAGATGGAAAATCAACTTTCGTGACTCCAACCTCGGACACCTTATAGATGCAAATCCCTTTCAAAACAAAAATCCAGTTCAGAAGAAAAGAAATTAGATTTGAAAAGAGATCCTTTCATGCCTCGTTCAAGAAAAATATCTGATGTAATAGTGTTCCAAAGTAATAAATCAGAAATCAGGATTTTCAAATACAAGCTTTTGAAAATATTAAGTGGCGCACAGATTTTTCTAAGACATTTAACGATCTGAAAAGGAAGAAAGCTTAGTTTGGGCTCATTTTGTGCCTTTTTTTCAATTTGTTTGGCTCTTTGCGCATCTTTTTATTTTTGATACACTTTGTGTATCTTTTAGTTTGGCAACATTTCGTATCTTTTCAGCTTTGGGCTCATTTTATGCCTCTTTTTCAATTTATTTGGTGCACTGTGCATCTTTTGTAAGCTTTTTCCCTCTCAAAATCATTAAAGGATCTGAGCTAAAAAATTACCTTCCAGACATAAGAGACGCCAAAGCTTACTCTCTACAATAAGGAAGAGTAATTCACAAAACGAAAAACCATACATCCTATGATAAGTGCAATCACTTGGTTTAAAAAATCATAATAATGACTCAAGACTTTGAAAATACTATTTATATGAGGTGGATTACTGTAGGAAGATAAAATAAATCGTTATTTTAAAAACTAATATTTTAATTTTGAAGATGATATTTATCCAAAAGAAATAATACACCCATAAAGGAGTTAGAGGAAGAGAAATAATCATCAATGTTTCTTACCTTTAACAGATCCAGTGGAATCAATCACTGCTTACCAGCTTCCAAATAAAAGACAATGTAAAACTCTCAGTCAGAAATTTAGTTTATCAGATGTAGTGAGCAGTGATCTGATTTTGAAAGAGATAAAATAGTAAACAAAAGATATGAACTAGTAAATAAAAGCAAGTAAGAAATCACACTCAAAATAAATACTCAAATCAAACTAACACCAAGGCTACAATAGAAATCAGCAAACAAACCAAAAATAATAGAAAATAGATAATCAAATAAAATAGCTAACTAATAGAAATAGAATGAGAAACAGACAAATCAGAAATCAGTATTCATCAGAATCAGGCATTTATAGTAATCACACCTAATCTAGTCCTCAAAATGCTGAATGAATCAAAGGCCAGTGGTTTAGTAAATATGTTAGCCAGCTGATTTTCAGTTGCTACATGATGTAGCTCAATATCCCCTTTTATAACATGGTCCCTAATAAAGTGATGTCTTATATCAATGTGTTTGGTTCTAGAATATTAGATTGGATCCTTAGAAATACAGATGGCACTAGTATTATCATATAGAACAGAAATTGTGACCACAGGTAATCCTAAATCCAAGACTTGTTGCTTCAACCAAAGAACTTGGGCCACACAACTTTCTAAGTTAATGTACTCAGCTTTAGTAGTGATCTAATTACAACTTTCTAAGTCAATGTACTCAGCTTTAATTGTGACCACAGGTAATCCTAAATCCAAGACTTGTTGCTTCAACCAAAGAACTTGGGCCATACAACTTTCTAAGCCTGAAACCTAGCACAAAGACAAACACTAAACATGATATCAGGTCAGCTAGCAATCAGGTAAAGCAGTGATCTAATTATTCCTCTATACTTCTTCTGATCAACAGATTTTCCACTTGAATCCTTATCTAACAGAACAGAGGAGCTCATAGGAGTATTGATTGGCTTGGCTTTGTTCGTCTTGTATTTCTTCAAAATGTCCTTAGTGTATTTAGATTGATTTAGAAAGGTTTCATCATCCATTTGCCATATGCTAAACCCGAAAATGTAGGACAACTCTCCCATCATACTCATCTCAAACTCCTTACTCATTGTTTTAAAAAACTCATCACATAAATATTTATCAGAAGATCCAAAATTATATCATCAACATAGATCTGGACAATGAGTAAGTCATCCCCTATTCTCCTCAGAAAAAGGGTGGTGTCTACACTCCCCTTAACAAACTCTCTTTCTAAAAGGAATGTGCTAAGCCTCTCATACCAACCTCTAGGTGCCTGTTTCAATCCAAATAAGGCCTTTTTTAATTTGTAAACATGATTTAGATATTAGGAACTCTCAAAACTTGGGGTTTTCTACAAAACATCCTCTTTTATTACCCCATTTAAAAAGGCACTCTTGACATCCATTTGAAACAGCTTAAATCCCTTATAACAGGCAAAAGCTAGTAGCACCTTAATGGCTTCCAATCTAGCTACAGGGGCAAAGGTCTCCTCAAAATCAATCCCTTCAATCTGATTATACCCCTTAGCCACTAATCTTGCCTTATTCCTAACCACCACACCAGAATCATTCATTTAATTCTTAAAGACCCACTTGGTTCCCATTATACTTTGATTTCTAGGTCTTTTTACTAACTCCCAAACATCATTCCTTACAAATTGATTCAATTCTTCTTATATAACTAAGATGCAAAACTCATCAGAAAGTGCTTGATTGATGTTGGTGGGTTCAGTCATTGAGATAAAGGCAGAGTGGTTTACTTCCTTCCTAAGTCCATGCCTAGTCCTAACACCTTCAGAAGGGTCTCTTAAGATTAGTTCTTTAGCATGACTCGAAGAATATCTCCAATATCTAGGCAGTGTGGTTTGAGGGTTTACCCTTTCCTCCAGATTTATATTTCCAACCCCTTGGGTAATCTCCTCTACCTCTTCTTCTTCCTCAACTCTAGTCACCTTAGGATCAGATTCATCAAACACCACATGAGTTGTCTCTTTCACCACAATTGTCCTCTTATTAAACACCCTAAAGGATTTCCCCACACTAGAATAGCCTAAGAACACTCCTTCATCAGATTTGGGGTCAAACTTTCCTAAGGACGATTTCTTATTGTTGAGAATGAAAACCTTATAGCCAAAGACATGGAGGTGGGACAGGTTTGGAGTTCTACCCTTAATAATCTCATAAGGCGTCTTATTCAGATTGGATCTAACATTCACCCTATTAAGTACATAATAGGTAGTATTCATCGCTTCAGCCCAAAAGTATTTTGGCAGTGAATACTCAGCAAGCATGGCTTTAGCGGCTTCCACTAACGTCCTGTTCTTCCTTTCAGCTACCCCGTTCTGCGGAGGGGTCCTAGGAGCTAAAAAATTATGACTAATCCCTTGCTCCTCACAGAAAGTTCCAAACTTCACATTTTCAAACTTTCCATCATAATCACTATGAATAGTCAAGATCTCACAACCTAACTTCCTCTAAATCCAAGTGGAGAAGGACTTAAATTCAACAACTGACTCAGATTTATGTGATAGGAATTTAATCCAAGTGAACCTCGAGTAATCATCAATAATCACAAAACCATAGACTCTCCCCCCTAACCTGGTAGTGCTAATGGGTCTAAAGAGATCGATGTGAAGGACTTATAAAGGTCTAGATGTGCTAATATCCTTAACAGCGTGAAAGGAGGACTGTACTTACTTCCCTAACTAAAAGGCATCACACAGGTGGTCCTAAGTGAACTTAAGCTTAGGCACACCTCTAACTAAGTCCTTTTGGGTGACTCACCTAAGGGTTTTTATACTAGCATGACACAATCTCCTATGTCACAACCAAGACTCATTAGCAGCAGTTTTTAAGCAAATTGAATTTTCAGCTTTAATGCAACTTACATCCAGCTTGTAGACATTATTTATCCTTTATCCTTACAAAATAATTTTATCATTTAAGCTTAAAATACAGTAAGAGGGCAGATATTTGATGCTGTATCCTTTGTCACAGAGTTGACTGATGCTCAGCAAGTTGTGTTTTAGTCCATCTACAAGCAAACATTATTAATCTTAAAATTCTTTGAATCAGTAATTATACCTGAACCTACCACCCTTCTGGTGGTGTTATCTCCAAGTGTAACCTGGCCTCCAGCCCTGGCCTCCAGCAAAATGAACTGATTTGTATCTCCAGTCATGTGTCTAGAACATCCGCTATCCAGGTACCATATGCTCTCACGAGGTCTTGTGTGAGAGCACACCTACAAAATCATTAAACATCAGATTTAAGAACCCAAACAGGTTTGGGTTCCTTCTTATGAAAAGAAGAATGCAATGCATGTGTGCTGTGCTGTGAAATAGGTAGTTTGGGCCTCCACACCCAATGTGTACTATGGTGAATAGTGCAGGTGTGGGAGATGTGTCCTAACAAGCCACAGGAAAAACATTTAACACCAGGAAAAGGGTTAACTAATCCACGTGGGTGATAGTGCCTCTTCCTAGGTTTGTATGAAACATGCTTTGATGATTTTAAACTAGATTCTTCAAAAGGTGGAGGTGTATAAAACTATGTAAAAGTAGGAGGTGTTTGATTTTTCTCAAAAGCACTGATTTTAACTTTCAGAAATTCATTTTCTTTATTAAGACTTGTAATTTTAAATTTCAGTGCACCATTACCACTCTCCACTTCACATGCCAGATTATCTAATTCTTTAAAAGCTCTTTCTAAATCAACATGCGAGGTTTTCAATGAATCATACTAAGTAACTAAATCAAAATATTTTTTATTTAATTCATCAAACTCATCAAGTAAAGATATGTGATTGCTGTCAAGTGTGGAATGATCTTTAACTATCGAATCATGCCCTTTTTATAAATTCAGAAGTTCTAGTTTTAAGCTAGCATGAGTTTTCTTAAGCTTCTTATATGATGCCTGAAATTTTTAGATATTTCGAATAATTGATCGTAAGTAAGCTCACATACCTCTTCCTGGTCAGACTGACCAGGATGATCATCAGCCATCAGACACAAATTTGTTTCCTCCTCTTCAGCTTTAGTCTTAGAAGAGTTAGATGCAGAATCTGCCCAGAATGCCATCTGAATCTGCTTCTTATCCTTCCTGAACTTGTGTTTCTCCTCACCCTTCTCCTTGCTTGGGTGAGCTTTAATTGTAGGATAATTAGCCTTAATGTGTCAAGGATTCCTGCATTCAAAATAGACAATATCAAATGAACCCTTAAAATTTTTGCTGGACTTACCCTTGTTCCACTTCTGAAAGTTCTTGTGTTTCTTCCTTAAGAAAGCTTTTGAATTGCCTAGTGATCAAGGCAACATCATCGCTGTCAGACCTGGGAGTACTAGTATCACCATCATTGGCCTTCAGTGCCACTATTTTCTCCTTCTTCTTTTCACCTGCATCAAGCTGTCTTTGGTTCACCCCTTGCTCATAAGTAATGAGTGATCCAAGTAAGCTATCAATAGAGTAAGTATTTAAATCTTTAGATTCAGTAATCGCAGTTATCTTAGCATCATATGAAGAAGGAAAACATCTAAGAATTTTATTCGCTCTTTCGTAGTTTGTAAGTTCTCTACCTAAGGCATGCAAAGAAGCGACGATTTGAGTGAATCTTGTATACATTTCAGAAATGGTTTTAGTAGGTTTCATGCGAAATAGTTTATAGTCATGCAACAGAATGTTTAACCTAGACTGTTTGACTTCAGTTGTACCTTCATACGTGATACACAATCTATCCCAGATTTCCTTACCAGTTGTACACGTAGAGACACGCATGTAATCCTCATATTTTAAAGCACAGAAAAAAAATTCAAATATTTGGCATTTAATTATGCTAAATCACGATCATCAAAAGTCCAATCAGCTAAGGGCAGTTCAGTTTTCACATTGTTAATCAATTTAAAAGGTGGTTCGTATCCATCCTTAACTAGCAACCACATGCGATAATCAATTTATTATAGAAAAGTGGACATGCGAGTTTTCCAAAAATTAAAAGGAATATTATCAAACAGTGGCAGTCGTGTGATTGAATAACCTTCAGCAGTATTACGATTACCAAAGTTAGCCATGGATCAAATTCAAAAGTTTTTCAAAACTAGATTTTATGAATCCCTCTCTGATACCACTTGAAAGTTCGATAGGGATGTTAAGCCCTTATGAACTAGTCCCGAGGCTAACCAAGAGGGGGGGGGGTGAATTGGTTATTTAAAAATTTGAGAGCAACAGTAAAAACCTTTTCGTTGATTTGCAGCGGAAATAAATAAAACACACAAACAAAAAGATCAAATACAGATTTCACCCAAGCAGTTAATCACAGAAAAATAAAAGTGCAGAAAGTAATCAGAAAGAACACACCAGATTTTATAGTGGTTCGGTCAACTTGACCTACGTCGACTCCCCGGAGCCTCCCCTCTGGGTATTGCACTAAACCAAAGTGTCTCTCCTTTTGCTCCCACAGCAAGGCGGAGAAGCCTGTACAAAAACCTCCTTTCCACCGACAGGTGAGGCAGAGAACCTAACCTCCTTTTGCTTCCTCCTGAAGCGGGCAGAGAACCTCAGACTCCTTTCACTTCCTCCTGAAGCAGATAGAGAACTTGAACTCATTTCGCTTCCTCCTGAAGCGGGCAGAGAACCCGAATCTTCTTGTCGACGATCCTCCCAAGAGACACCGACAAAACCAGAGATGACTAGTGGAGAAGACGACTCTGATACTTTCTTGGAGAAACCTTTGTGAATCCCTCACAAACTCCCCCTCCCAAGGTCTCCTCTCCCTCTCCCAAACTCTCTCTCTCTCTCTGTAGCATTTCTCTGGAAAGGAAAGTTGCAAAAGATTTTTTTTGTTGGAAGAAAAATATCTTTTAAAGGAGGGCTCTAAAATTTCCCTAAATCTCAACTGGTCAGCAAGAATCATCCAGGATGATCAAAATGTCATCTTGTACGATTAGTTCAAAATCAACTATTTCAGCCTGGACGATCTGGCTCTTCTTGACGATCAGTAGAAAAAATTGTTTAGATCATCCCGTATGTTTAGTATAGATCCAGGAATTTCGTCCAGAAGACTGCTCTGGTCGTTTAGAGGAACTTGTTCTGGATGATCCAAAAATGACTTGATCGTCCAGGCCGATACGGATATTGTCCTGTACGATTAGTTCAAATAGGGCCAAAATCATCCTGAGCACCGCTCTGGATGTATAGCTGAAACACACTAGACGATCAGGATCATCCCGAACGATCTTGCGATCATCCCAGATTATATGATCATATCAATTAAATATTAATTTCTTTCCTTAATTACCAGACTAATTTAGGCATGATTATACTGGATCGTCCACGCCGATACACGTATAGTCCGTGATGATCAGATCAAATCTCTAAAATTAAAACTTGCCTAACTTGATCTGGCGGCTGAGAATTTCTATTTTGAGCATATCATCCCGTACGATATATGGATCGTCCAGGACGATCAGCTTAATCAGACAGCCTTAACTTGGTCGCCCTAATTAGGGTTTCTATTTTCACTTGATCGTCGAGGATGATGTGAATATCGTCTAGGATGATCTGAACAAAAATTGAACAGAAACTCTAATTCACTTAAGCTCTCCCCCTAAGTGTGTGTGTGTAAAGTTACTTAGCTAGGGGATCAGTTACATTACATTGACTCAATAAAAATAAAAACTAGTACATTAGACCTGAATTACAATACAGACTGATTCGTTCTTGAACTGGCTTGAACTTGCAATTGATCCTGCGTACCTGAAAGATTAGGTAGTCAATAAGAACCAAAGATATTTGCTATCATCAAAATTATAGTCCTTGAAACCAAATTTGGAACAACATGTAGTTCATCCAGGATGAATCCTGAGATGACCAAATATCATTCCTGTGGATTGCACTATACGATCCTGTTTGTTCAGTATGATCAGAATATCAAAATTAATCATATTTTATTGACTATTCATAGGATTAATTTAGGCTTAATTTTCATAGATCATCTAGTATCATCTTGGGTGATTAGAATAAAATTTGAATCTTAAAATCTTGCCTAAATTATTATTGGTGTCACTTTCTATGATCATAACTGATCATCCTAGATGATTTAAATCATCCAGTATAATTAGTTCAATGAGTTAATCATATAGTACGATATAAATCATAAAGTACGATTTGTTCAGAATTTAAACTTCTAGTCTGGACTCAATCTCACTCCCCCTGAATGTGTGTGTGCATGGTCACCAAGCTAGCACACACCCTTACAGGACTTAACTTAAGAAATAAAAAATACATTATTGAATATTACAAAAAAGTTTAAAATATAACCTATTCTACCCAATCTTGAGCCTTGAATCTTTGTTAGATGGTGCATGGTGTTCATGAAAAAGTTAGTATACACTCAAAAAAATATACATTGTAAATATTTATTGACCTTATTTTTGTATGAGGTCACTTTAACCCCTTTTTGGACTATAGATTCGAGGATTTCCTAGACCCTAAATTCCTACTAGATCCTATGATCAATCCAGATTCATATCGATTCAAATCAATTCAAGTTTTGAACCCAGTTAAACTTTAACCCAATCTAACTCAAAACCCAGACTCCAGTTTAAGTCCTGATTCGGCCTTGAAATTAATATCAAACCTAGTTTAGGATCTATCTAATCATTAATAATCATTCAATTTATTACAAATGATTAGGATAATTCAAACTTAAACTTTGAAACCTAAATTCCAATTCAAATCTAGAAATTCAAACCAAAATCCAAGGTTCAAAGGCCTTGTCCTAGAAGCCTTTTTCAGTACTTTTTCAAATACATCAAAATCCAATCAACTGATCCCTGATTTAGAAGCTATCTATTGCATATTGATAGGACATGTCTTTGGGGTTATCCCTCCAAATTTGCCTATGCCAGTGGACAAATTACCTAGTAAATTTTGATCTTAGAGCTTTCTTTGAAGCTTCTAATCACTTCCAGGCCCTTAATTTTGATATGTTGAACTTTAAACTATATTGTTATGGATCCAATTTGACCCCCAGTTAACCGGGTGTCAAAATGACCCAATAGCCCATTAAGGATTTTAATGGGCTAATTCAACCCATTTAACTAAATCAAGCTCTTTAAATCCTTAAACCTACTCTATTTGATGCTTTAAGTATTTTTAATAATGCTTTGAGTATTTCCAAATTTATTTAAAGTTAAACTATGGTCTACTTAACTAAGTCAACTCACTTGGACTTAGTTAAACCTCCTCAAATCCCACATGCCTACTCAAATGTTAATCCTACAGCTTGATACACCTTCCAAGTAAGCTCAAGACCCACCCCATGCCACCTTGCATGCCATGTCATTTGGTTTGACTTGTTGACTAGTCAAACTAGTCAACAAATGGTCAAAATACCATTAAAAGACCAAATTACGCCTCTCATCATGAGCTAGCATGGGATAAACTCAACTCCAGCCCTCTCCATGCATTTAAATAGTTTAGTAGGACACTTGGCTTCAATCCAATGCTCCCTCAATTATCCAACTCAAAGGGATAAGAGATAAGAGCCAAAATCCTTCACAAGGAAGATGGACCCATTTCTATTTCCAAAAAAAATTCCTTCTTATCCAGCAAACCATATCTCCTAAGGAAGATAAGAGAGCTTCTCTAGCTATTTCTAGGCTCTCCCCAAGCATTTCCCTATTTTTTCCAAAAAAGCTCTAGAGCCAAATCTGAGAAGAGAGAGATAAGTTAATTACTATAGCAGATTCCAAATAAGGCCTCAACAGCTCTTATTAGACCCTTGAAGGAAGTTGTAGAGGATTCAAATACCTTTCCAACAAGCCTAAGAACACTCAAATCCATCAACAGGATTGTAAGTTATTCTAACTTTTCTCTAGAACTTTAATTTGAAACTATAGAAAATCTATAACACTTCAAGCCTCCAAACTTCAGGTGTTGGGAGTTTGGTTACCATAAACCTGTATTTCAAATTTCATCCAATTTGGATGAGTATTTTAAAGTTATGGGCTTTTGAAATTTTAGTTCATTTTTGAATTACTGGCTCTGGTTCAATCTAAACTATCTGATCGTGCCTTCAACGAGGATTAAACGATCCACAGGCCACCACATTGCCCCATTTTGAAGTCACGGACAACCGTGGGTTTCGAACCCGTACAGTTTGACAGCCATCGAACATGTGGCTTCACAAGGACCGGCGGATCAATCCGCGCGAATCGAACGACATGGATCTGATCTGACATAGATAAGTGGTCGAGCCATGGGCTTCCACGTGTCACCGTCACGCCACTGTTTGATCCAATTATTGCCAATGATTGGTTTGATTGCGCCGGTGGCTGATTTGATTTAAAAATGATTTTAAAAATAATTTAAATGCCCATAAACTTCAAAAATTCACAAAAAATCCATGTTTTCACCAAATTTTGTGTTCTTAGGCTCTTTGGAAAGATCCTGAGCTCTACTATTTATTAAAATTAAAATAAAAGTATTTTAACCACTAGATTGTGAGTTATTTAGGTTTGTGTAAAATATATTTTTAGTAATTTTCTCATAATCCAGGAATCAAACTGAGCCCAAATTTTAGTGAAATGTTTTTGAGTATCTTAGGCATTCCCTTTATTTTTCTTAGGTTGAGATGCTCGAAGGATTATTATGTTGTGAATTTTCAAAGTAATGGGTCCATTTTGGACTCAAAATTTTAAAAATTCATAACTCTCCAAATTGATAGAATTAGGATATCTGATTGCTGTGATATACTTGCATATGTCCCAGGGTTATTTGAGTGAAATTTGAAACCCATTTAAACAGTAGACACACCTAGGGAAAATAATCAAGGAAATGTCTAAAAACTTAGAAAATTCGTAGGGGATTGTATATATACCCAATAGGGGTTAAACTTGAACATAGAAAACTTAGTGACATCATGAACCTTAGGTTTAAATTTCACTGAATTTGAAGTCATTAGGTCAGAAACTTAATCACCTAAAGTTTCAGTCCTTTTAAGGACCTAGAAAATTCAAAAAAATATAATAAATCCAAATTAAGTCCAAAAAATACAAATATTATCTTAAACTAACCAAAACTTAGTCCTCTATGTAGGAAAAATAAAAACCCTTTCATTGGATTTCTAATTTTCATCAATTAATTAAATTAATTAATTAAAAATTATTAAAAAATCCTAAATAATTTTCAAACACTTGAAAACACTCCCATGGGTCATCCCTGACCTTTGGGAATGATTCCATGCAGTTTGGGATGAGTTTGGATCAAAATGATTAAAATCTTCCTAATTAAGTAATTTTAAAAATTTAAATAACTAAGAAAAATTTTAAAATTCATAACTAATTATAGAAAAATCCAAATTAAATAAACATAGTGTCATTCAACTCCAATTAAGGCCTAGTATTTTCTAAAATGTTAAATCTTCAAAATCTGGTCAAAGTCAAAAAGTCAACGTTTCGGTTAATTATAGTTCAAATTTAGGCCTGAACTTCAAAACTCATAACTTTTTTATAAAAAACTCCAAATTTAGCGTACTAATAGTCTAACTACTCATCATAAGGTCTAATATTTATGAAAATTTTAAAACTTACAAAATTAATTTAAATTTGAAAAGCTAACTTTTGGAATACAAGGGCTAATTAATTGGACCCTTAATTAATGTGATTAAAATAACTCCTCTAATTCATTAAAACTCCAGAAAACCTCATCCTAACTAATAAAACACTCAATAAACACTCAAAATATAACAACTACTCCAAAGATGAAGTTTATTGGATAGACTACTCTTGGCTGCGGGGCTACGTGTCCTGAGGAGGCTTGGTTCCTTAAGCCTGGTGGCACAACGCTACGAATAGATTCAATGGAGTGTTAAACATTAATTAACCTTTAATTTTTAAAAAATTAAATTAACTTAAACAACTCTGATTGTTATGGGGTAATCCAGACCTATGAGACAATTAGCATAGCCCCAAGGAAGGTGAAATAAACTTTACAGCCTCGGTGTGAAATAAAGGTGGTAATCAATAATCCTTTAAAATATACTTTAAAATCAATCTTAAGTCATTAATACTTAAACTCGAATTTAAATCCCTTAAGCCTTTCAACCAACTAAAAGATCAAGCAACTTCAATCAATTATCCTATATAGGATATATAAAAGCCACACATACTGCCTCACACACTTTAGATGGTTTGTTAGGACAACTAACTCTAGTCTTAGGCTAGGTTAGTGTTTACTTTTCTGCTACTTACGTGTACTGGGTTTTCTGTGGTTTTCATTGCATACTGGTTGTTAGATTTAAGTAATTGATATTGCTGTGATTGTTTATTTAATTTCAGCACTTTATGATGTGATTGATTGTGCGTAGATCTACCCTTAGGTTAGGGGTGATTTATACTAATCCACTCTTATGCAGGTGGCCATGCTCATACACGATATTAATTAAAGGGGATAAATAATTAAGCTTTAAAAATTAATAATGTTTTCTGCAAGTGCTCTAAAAATTTGCTTAAGTCCCCCTTTAAATTAAAAGAGCATAGCCAAGCGTGGTTGCGATTTGAGTACTTTAATTTCTAAATATTATGTGGTTGAGATTAATTACAACTGCTTGGGATATTTAGTAACTGCTGATTATTAGGATAACCCTGCAGGATCGAGTCTTGATTTTTAATTTTTGATTAATGTAATTTAATTTGAAATTGAGTTGTAAAAGTTTAAAGTACTTTTAGATTGGATTAAATATCCAACTTGAATTCCAAAGAGGAGAAGACATCCCTAAGGGGAGAGTCTTCCTCTATTTGGAAGATCAAGTTAGGATACTTTCAAAACATTCAAGGAGAAAAGATAACACCCCTTTCAAGGGGGAGTTTCTTTTCACTTGGATATCTGGACCCAATGATTCAAGGCATTCCAAGCGATGAAGAAGTGAAGAACGAGAAGAATCCCAATTCTCAAAGTCACTTGAGTCTTTTAGGAATAGAATCTGGGTTGTAGTCAGTGGTACCCGGCCACTTTACTTTTCCTACAGACCCTGAGTTTTAATATTAAAAGGCACTTTCCTATGGACTTTCATTTTGAATATTAATTTAATTGATTTAATTATTTAATCTATTTGATTGATGTGTTGACTCTGATTAGGATTTTCTTGCTTTTACTAGTTTTTTGGTGATTATTGCATATCGATTTTGATTTAGCCTGGAATCTGATCGGAGGCTCGTGTGGACACATAAAAACTATTTCTACACAAACAAAATTAAAATATTTAAGCTCAGATAGAAACTCTAACATTTTAATAAGTAAACCCGGACCCGCCGGGAGTCTTTCATGCATTTATATAAACTTTTCTCTACCTTGTTAGGAACCTCCCTGCCTGCAGGTTTTGGTAGACCACCAGGCCTATGAAGGTGCAGTTTTATCCAAGGAGATGTTAAGCAATCTCTAGGATAAAACCTATTTTTTAAGCTTGATTTTAAAACTGCTTCATATTTAATTTTAAGCATTCGAGTCAACCAGCATGCATTGTATTAGTAACAAATTAAAAATTGAGTCTAATTCTTAATTGAATTTTTTTAGCTTAAGCATTTCACCCAACATAAGTCAAGGGGTCAATTAGAAATCTGATCTTGATGTCGACCCCAACTCCTTAAAACTCAATCTTAAACAACATCTTTAATCACTCTTTCATTAAAGACCAGACACATGGTTTTGAAGTGCTTAAGTGGTTTATTTGGCTCCCCAATCCAGGCCGGGGTAAGTCCAGGATTGCATTGCATTAGCTAGGTTCTGAGTCACTATTTTTTAGAACCCACTTTAGATTTAAGTTCTGAGGCAGATTTTCAATCTTAAGACCTCAACCTCCGGGGATCTAATTCCTACTTTCTAATAAAATTAATCACTTAAACCTTAAATCTATTTCCATCAAATTTGAGCCCAACACTTAGGATGGGCTGGGGTGTTACTGAATTATTTTAGAATCCCAAACACCTCCTACCCTCCTTCCTTTGACTCCAGAATAAGTGTTCAATTTGATCCAGTGCCATTTGAAATTCAAGTCCTTAACCTCCTTTGACATCAAACTTTGAATTCTTAAATAAAATTCATATCACTATTTTAATCGAGAGTATTCGTAGGAAAATTTCTAATTTTTTTATGATGTAATTAACTACGAGGGCTTGCGCTTGTAGGAGATTTAGAAAACTAGAACAGATTTTCAAAATCAAATTTTCAGAACCATCAATTGATTATCTTTGGGAAATTCAAACCTAACGATCATTATTGTCATATTCAAACTATAGATAGTGATTGATATCTTCTTTCTTCGGTTAGATAAATCAATTACAATCATAACTTTGATTATGAAATGAATGATCCATCTATTCAGATTAATATAGTCAAATAGTGGATTAAACCTCACTTTGATCCTTTGGGATCATATGCTGAGAGGTTTCTCCTTGAGTTTGATTATAATAATCAGGAGAAATTCAAAGTTTTGAAATCTGAACCTATTAGGGAACGATATGTTCACCTTTCGAGGTGATATATAATTCATAATAAGTATTCAATTTTAAAATTAAATTTCTAGAAATTAATCATTTTCTAAAGAAAATTAAACCTTTTTTAAAACTATAAACTACACTATTTTTTTTAATCAAACAATATTGGGAGACATAAAGATGTGAGCCATAATATTTGTTATCATCAAAAATATAAACTGGTGAGCTCATGTTGCAACAGTATATACATTGAATCTTACTATATTGACTTTGATGGCTTCATATAACAAGTTGAGAAAGCTATTTAAGAACAAAGGGTTAGAGCTAGGGATTGGGATTTACCCTTTGTAGAAGTAGTCTTAAGGTTGTATTTTGATCTAGTTGGCTTCCTTGGTTCCTAAGAAAGAACATCTCTGAAGGAAAGAATATTGGTTTAGCAATGGATGCAGAGTATAGAAGCTCAAGATGGACAAGCTGATAGAGCTTCCTGAATCTTACCACCAGTAGTTTCTAAATGATTGGAAAATATTGGGGAAATGTAGGGATGGCTCTAGGAGAAAGTTTTCTTGGAGGAGCTTTAGAGCTGGAATGTAATTAGAATAAAGGTTTTAAGTTTTTTCCCTATTCCAAGCAATCGGATCACATCCAATTCCTGGGATCATTCAGGCTTATTCTCTTAATGATTGCTAGAGGTCTCAAATATTTAGTGAACCATTTTTTTAGTATAGAAGTTACTTGAAAAGGATAAAAAATAACTTGGGATTCTCTTACATAGTGGGGAGCATTATGTCAAAATGAAGCCAAGCCAGCCTTTAGATCGGGTTTGAAAAGGTTTAGGAATAATTTAAAAACTCATTCCATCAAACTAAACTTACTAGAGTGGAATGAGTTTACATATTCAAGGTAGTTTTACCTATGGAGTATTACTTGACTATTCATGCATTTTGCTGGTCAATGCAAGTCCAGCCACCTAGGATAGACTATACGGATACTTTAGAGGCCAACTGGATGAAATTTAGGGATTTTGGCTTATAGAATTTATGGTTTATAACGGAAAAACAAAGTTTAGCCTAGATTGACCAAATCAACTCATCATAAGTGGTCTAGGCTATGATTTAGACCTAATTTGGAAGTCTAGTGGGTTTATTTGTTTTTTTTTTTATTTTGAAGAGGCAAGAAACTGCATTAATAACTAAAAAAGAAAATTCTAACCTACAAAATAGATTCCTCCTTTAACAAATTATAAAAGAAGAAGGAAAATTATTCATACTAAAATCTTCCCAAATAAAATTACTAAAGACGTTATCAGCCTACCAATCTTTACTGCACAATCATCCTACCAATCTTTATTAGAAGTGGATCAAAAAGACTAGATTAATGCCACTAGTGGAGGTGTTCTGGTGGTGATTATTCAGCAATGCCATTCTAACATTCCAATTCCTATCTTCTAGGAGATTGCAAGATGGTGTTGCTTTTCCAAGAGATTGTGACAATGTTGAAGATATAGATCACATTACTACAAAATGTATGAAGGTGATGGAGGTTGTTCAGCACATAAATAAGTGGGGTTTGGGATCCCTTCTATTTAGACTTTTAAATTCTGTTGTTAGTGGTTAAGCAATAAATCTTTGATTAATAGGCTATTAGTCAACCTGCTATATAATTCAGTTTATCTATATGGAAAGCTAGGAATAAGTTTATTCATGAAGGAGTTAAAGAGAGTTCATTGGTGATTAATGTTCAAGCTGTAAGTTATGCCTCATTTTCTTCTTCATTTGGTTGTATTAGCTTGAGGAACTGGGGTGTTAATTAGTCAAATAGGTTGTTCTTGAATCATTGGCACACTCCTCCACATGATTGGATCAAGGTAAATGTGGATGCTTCATTATTATCTTCATGCAAAGCAGGTATTGGTGGCATATTCCATGATAGTAAAGGAAGATTTTTACTTGCTTTTGGGAAAAAAATGTGTTCATTGGGATGTATCGTAGCTGGAGCATTCGGCTATTCTTTCTCTAAGAGATGTTATTATGGAGTGGATGTTTGTTTATAAGGGGATTATAATCGAAGGTGATAATTATAATATTATTAGTCTTCTTCAAAACTCTATAAGAAAGACCATACAATAGATGGAGAACTTGGAGTTTCTCAAGGACTTCAACAACCATGTTATTTTTAAGTGGATAAATAGGAATGGCAATAAGTTAGTGGACTTGTGTGCTAACTATACTCTTTTTAGTTATTTTCTTTGCCATAATATTAGTTCTAATAAGGTTCCTCCTTCTTTTCTTACTTTGGTAAAGGAGGAACTTGTAAATATTGCTTTCTAGGTTGTATTTGGTTTCTTGAATTAATGCAATTGGTTTGCTTCTTCAAAAAAAAAAAACATCTATACAATTAAAATCACATGGTTGAAATCCTTGATAAAGCAAGATCTTCCAACTCCTGCCCAACTTTACTTATTGCATCTTGGGGAAATTTGATATTGTTGGATATATCACCTTCGATGATAATTCCCTTGTAATTGAACATCCAATCTTTAATGACATCCTTTGGAGATTGAATAGCTAATAGCTTAAAATGAGAAACAACCCAATGAACACATGTATGTCAAAACGCTAGAAGAAATTAACCTTTATTGCCACGAAATACACCTCCAACTTTAGCACTATACAAAGGTAATAGCGAAGCGTCAACATTAACCTTATTCCAATCAGGAGGAGGAGGATGCCAATGATTAAACAATAGTCTTTCTGACTGATTAGCACCCCAGTGACCCGAGTTAAAATTACCAATAGTTGTAGATACCTAAGCATATCTCACATAATTGGCAGCAATCACCACCATGCTATCTTCACTACCTTCTTCAATCAATTTATTCCTAGCCTTCCATGAAAAATATATTGAATGTCAATACAAATTTACCAACAGACTTTTATACGAAGAAAGAAGATTCATCCACTTACAACAATCTTCAAAAGAGTTAAACGATGGGATCCCAAAGCCCCATGTATTTAAGGGTTGAAAAACTTCTTTTAGCTTCTCTCATTTGATTGCAACATGCTTAATATCTTCAATTGCATTACAGCTCCTAAGATAAGAGTTGTCCTCTTTCGATTTCCTATATGATAAGATTTGACATGTAGGTATAGCATTGTTAAACATTCTCACCAAAAAACCTCCACACGAGGAATAAGCTTAGCCTTTTTGATAAATTTCCAAAATTGGAAATCATATTGTTCATGTACTGAAGCTTCAAATGCCAATGCAGAAATAGATTTGCCAAAATTTTGAAAAATAAGTTCAATCTTGTCTTCACTCAATTTTTACTTAATATGTATTTGAAAGATCATATACACAAGATCCTTTCCAAAGAACTTACAGAGTTCTTCATTCTAGCTCCACTTGTAATAAACTTATCCATCATAACATCATTACTTCCTGGAGACACCATAAATGTAGGCCATCTATTAATGCAATTATCCATTATCCAAGTGTCCTTATAAACATCAGTAGAACCACCATCTGCAATGATCCACCTAACAATTGGCTTGAGGATTCTTCCACCATAGAAATAATTTACCATGAAGATGAGCACCCCTTCTTTGTTGAACCAACCTCTAATAGAGATCCATACTTTATAGCAAGAATCTTGTGCAGCAATGACTCTTTATCCTGCACAAATATCCAAGATAGTTTGGCCCTTAACGGTGTAACTTTAGATCAATAAGAGTGTAATCCATTCCCTTCACACTTCAATAGCTTGCATAATACATTCCAGCTGACATAGTGAAACCCCAAACTTCCATATGTCTTATTCCAAAAGAAGCTTCTACACATTTAATCAAGCTCATAAAGCACACCTTTCGGGAGAAGAGAGTGCATACAATGAAATGTAGGATAAGAAACAATTACAGATTTAATAAGAGTAAATTTTCCTGCTAAAGAGATGAACTTACTACCCCAAACATTCAGCATCCTCAAGGCTTTATCAATAATGAACTAAAAATCAGCCCTTACTAGCCTCCTCCTCAAAGCAATTTTAACTCCAAGATAATGGAATTTCTTCACTTGTTTAAAACCCATAATACGAGAAATATATTTCTTTTTCCTTTTTTTTACAAATCTACCAAAATGATTAGTAGATTTGTTAACATTTATTCGTTGTCTAGTCCAACCACAAAAGTCCTTTAAAATCCCCTTAATCTCATTCACAACCGTTGTAGTAGCTTTTGAAAAGATAATAACATCATTTGTATAAAGAAAATGTGAAATCCTTGGCCCATTTGGACTAATATGAACTCCAATTGAATAACCTTTTTGAATAAAAACATTAGATAACAGTGGAGAGCAAAGAATAAATAGTAGAGGTGTCAAAGGGCAACCGTGATGGAAACCACTCCTAGCCTTGATCCAATTTTGATAGTTGCCATTAATCATCAAAGAGAATCTTCATTCGTCAATGCATTCCATAATTAGATTGGAAAACTTGGTTGAAAGCCCAAAATAGTCTGACACTTTCTTCAGTGTAAGCCAACACATAGAATCATACACTTTCTCCATATTAATTTTGAAAGAGACTAATCATCTAGGAGATTTTGAATACCTAAACTTGTGGAACACTTCCTAATCTACCAACACATGATCCGACAATGACCTTACCTTCAGAAAAGCCACTTGCTCCTCAAAAATTAGTTTAGGAATACTGGATAACAATCTATTAAGATAGTGGGCTAAATTTAAGCAATAGAGATAGATTCAGTGATTGCATATAAGGATTTGGCCTTGATTAGGTTGGTTTGAATAGTCATGGTTTAAGTTAACCAAGTCAACCTTTGACCCAGGATAGTGGACTAAACATGTATAATCCCTTGGGAACTTTTATTAGTTTAATTAAGTGAGGTTAAGTGGAATGAAGGAGAGTATGGAAGATTAATGCAAGGTTTTGACCTATTTGGCTAGTTTGACCTAGCTCAAGTTGCTTAATTGATTCAACCACTTGATTGGGGAGCTAGGGTTAATGATTTTAGTGTATGAAGCTCATAAGGTGAAAGTACATTTACTATTTTAGGTTAAGAGGCTAGTGTCATGCATGGTGCAGTCTATTAGGCCAGTACAATATTGATTAGTGTTCTGACCATGTCTTATGGTTCAACTATATCATGGTTTAGAATATAGACTGGCTCATAGGTGTTTAAATTTGATTTAAGTAGTTTGGGGTTTAAGGGCTAGGTCTTGGTCACCTAGACAAGTTATTAGATCCAAAGTAGGGTACTAGGTAAGATAAGGTTTGATAGACCAATGTAAAGATCCTTGAACTGGATACTTACTGCTTGATGAAGTCATATTTTTTTCTTTTTTTAGGGGAAACCCTGAAAGGGGCCTACGTGTTGATAAGGAAAAATTGGTACACAATCCATATAGGGACCTCAAGCTTGCTACTACTCAAAAGAGCTACAAAAATAAATAAAAAGAAAACCTAAGAGCTCGTGCTCCCTACTATTAAAAAGTATATAAATACCTAAGTACATTCTACGATGTGTTGCATCTTATATTTCAAATATATATTTATATATCATATGAGTTTTTGATGATACCAAAATATTATTGTGTTGATTATTATTTTCTCTTAACATATATTAGATATATTTAGTTTGTGTTATTAGTGTGAACTAATATTTCAGGAAAATCATACTCCATACTAACAAAGATTTCAAGACAGATTAGTTTATGGTTTTTTGTAATTGAAGTTTATACTTTTTACTTTTCTTGAGTCTGAGAGAGTGTGAATGTAATTTGATAACCGTACACACACACGTTGAGGGAGTGAGACAAAACTTGAATTTTTTAAAACTAATCATACTGTATGATTTTGGAATCATATGGAACATTTTATACATAGTGACCCTCTAGAACAGACTTAATTAAATCATGATTAGAAATTTTTCTAAGTACATTTCATACTGTATGAAATGCATTCATTCTGTATGAATTTCATTCATTCTGGATTCCAATCAGAGTACGAAATAGGGTTCATACTAGTTCATCCCATGCGATCTTGCCAATTTTTTGATAGATCGTACAGTATGAAATAGGTTCATCCTGGATGCCAATCAGAGTATGAAATTAGGTTCGTCCAATTCATCCTATACGAATACACCAAAATTTTGTACTGATCGTACTATACGAAGTAGGTTTACACAGATGCCGATCAGAGTATGAAATGGGTTCGTACATGATCATACTGACGAAAGGGCTCATTTTTGAACTGATCATATTGTACGAAGTGGGTTCATACAGATGCTGATCAAAGTATATTACTTGGTTCATATAGCACTGTACAACTTTTTTTAAACTATTCGTATATATGAAGTATGATCATACTATACGATCAAAGTCGTCAAACCTAAAATTTTTAGTTTTTGGATGATTTTTCTTATCCTTTATATATAAGGGTTGTAAAAACTGATTGCCTCATCACTTGCTTCAAAAATTCTCTTGAGTGTACAGAGAAGTGTGTTTGGGAGAGTGTTTTGAAAGTGAAGAGTCAGAGATCTTGTAAGAGGCTTTGTGAGGGGATTCACAAAGGTGCCCAATAGTGAGGATCTCTTGCTAGTTCTTCATAGTTCTTCCCTACTTCCTTGAAGGCTTTTGAGAGAAGATTTTTAGAAGGAGATCTGGTACCTTGCTGACACCTGGAGGGTGTGAAAGGATGCTTGGTACTTTGCCGACACCTGGAGGGTGTGAAAAGATGATTGGTACTCTGTCATCACCAGGAGGGTAAAAAAGGATGGTGGGTTCTCTGCCTTCACGAGGAGGGTAAAAAAGGATGATGATTCTCTATTGTACAAGTTAGTGGAAGAGAGGTTATTGTAAGGGCTTCTCTACCTTGTTGTGGGGGCTAAAGGAGAGACACTAGTGTTTAGTGCAATACCTGGAGAATGAGTCTCCAGGTAGGGGTGTCAATTTTTGACACGACCTGAAAACCCGACCCGAACCCGACCCAAAAATCTGGGTTCGGGTCAACCTGTTTGTTAAATGGGTCGGGTTCGGGTTCAGATTTCTGACCCGTTTGAAAAATGGGTCAGGTCCGGGTTGACCCGGCAACCCGTGGGTCGACCCGTTTAACCTGGATCATACAACTCGCGCGACAACTCACGGATCACGCTTGACGCTCGTGGATCGCGGTCCCGCTCCGATGCTCTGAGGCGAACGTGACAACTCTGCCTGCCCACGCTCTGAGACTCGTGACTCGACTCCGCGCTTCGCCCTCGCTCGCCGCCAGCACTCGCTCGCCACCCGCACTCGCACTCCACCCTTGCTGGCACCCGCCCTCGCTCGCGACTCGACTCCGGCGCTCCGCCCTCGCTCACCGACTGCACTCGAGACTTGACTCCACCCTTGCCCTCGCTCGCGAGTCGCGATATACTCGCATTCACGATAAATGAGTCGGGTCGGGTCAACCCGGCAACACGCGCGGGTCGGGGCCGGGTTGAAATGTCCGACCCGTTTACATAAACGGGTCGGGTTCAGGTTGACCTGTTTAGATCTGTGTCAATTCGGGTTCGACCCGAACCTGACCCGCTGACCCGAATTGATACCCCTATCTCCAAGGAGTGGACGTAGGTCTTGTTGGACTGAACCACTATAAAATCTAATGTTTTCTCTTCTTTACTTTCTATCACATTTTTATTTTCCAAAATTTTCTTTTATTTTTCTATGGTTGAATAGTTATTTTCAAAAAAATTAGTATTGTTTTTAAAAATATTAGATCAGTTTTCAAAATAACCAAGAAGCTTTTAAAATTACCAATTCACCCCCCCCTCTTGGTTAGCCTTGGGATAATTGACTTAGGTTTAACACCCTACTTAGAATTTACAAGGGGTATCAGAGCCAACTTTCAAAAATTAAGATTTAGACAAATTTTTGAAATGATCATGGCTACTGTTGGAAACTGTAACACACCCGAAGGATATTCGATCTCAAGACCCCCATTGTTTGATAACATCCCATTCGATTTTTGGGAAACATGAATGTCTATTTTTTTTAATCGCTTGACTATCGCATGTGGATTTTAGTACACGAAGGCTACACTAGACCAACTAGGCTTATTAATGGCATTATAACTGGAACACCATTCACTAATTTGATAGTAGAAGAAAGAGACCTAGCTCAGTTAAATGCTAAATATTTAAACAATTTTTTCTATGCACTTAAATTTGAGGACTATATGCATGTTTCAATCTATAAATCCAAAAAAGAAATATCGGATAGACTTTGCATCACATATGAAGGAACAAATGAGGTGAAACAATCTAGATTGAACATTTTATTACACAATTATGAACTCTTTCGCATGAAATTGAATGAGCAATTAGTGACATGTATACTTATTTTACATAGATGGTCACCTCATTACATGATTTAGGTAGGGAATTAATAAATAATAAAAAAGTAAAGAAAATTCTTTATTATATTCCTACTGCTTATGATGCAAAGATAACTACTATAACTGAATCAAAAGACTTAAATGTGTATTCTATTGACAATCTTCTTGGAGCACTAATTGCTTACGAGCAAGGAGTGACTCAAAGATAATTGATGCAGGAGACAAGAGAAAGGAAAAAAATATATCATTGAAAGTGGATGACTCAGAGAGTGATCAGTCACAACCTGAGGATTAAGAAGATATTACTCTCAAGATGAGGCAATTCAAAAGTTTCCTAAGAAGGAAGCAAAGGAGACGTCAACACTGGAATAAGGGTAAGTTCCATAAAAATGCTAAGGCTTCTAATGATGTAATTTTTTATGAATGAAAGAAGCCAGGACACATCAAATCTGATTGCCCAAATCTCAAAGCTAATCCTAGCAAGGAGAAGGTCCAGGAGAAAACAAATGTGAAGAAGGGCAAGAAGAGACTGCAGAAAGCATTTTGGGCAGATTCAGCTTAGATTCCTCAGAAATAGAACAAGAGGTGGAAGTCACGAACTTGGGTTTAATGGCCAATAAGCTTGATCAGTCAGATCAAGAAGAGGTATGTGACTTAACCTATGATGAGTTATTTGAAGTTTCTGAGAAAATTCATACTACATATAGGAAACTCAAAAAATTGCATGCCAAGCTAAATATTGAATTTTTAGATTTACAAAAAGAGCATGAAATACTTAGGAAAGATCATGCATTAATTGATAGTAACCACATGACTTTATTGGATGAGTTTGATAATTTGAACAAAAAGCATGAACTTTTGAAGTCATCACACACTAAACTTGAGAATGATTGTAAAGTTTTTTTTGGAAGAAGCAAAAATAAAGAGATTGATTTAAAAATAGAAATTTCTATGTTGGAAAGTAGAAACTCATATCTTCAATTAGAATTGAAGACTATTAAGAAAAATAGATTGACACCCACACTTGAATAATTCTTTAGGTCTAATCAAAAGAGAATGAGTTCAATACCTAGGAAAAGATCTTATAATACACATAGACTAGTAAAAACCCTTTTCCTAGAGTGAAGTGCTTTTCATGTGGAATGATTGGGCATATTTCCCACACTTGTACAATTTAGAGTAGAACACATATAGTGTTGAGACCTAAGATGCATAATTCACAGTTTATCAAACATGCATCTAGTTTATTTTTGCCAAGAGGAGAACCCAAAACTTATTTGGGTTCCCAAGTGTAACATTTGATCTTTTTATAGAAACACTCTCATACAAGATCTCATGAGAGCATTTGGTACCTAGACAGCGGATGTTCGAAATATATGATAAGAGATACAACTCAATTTATATTACTAGAAACCAGGAATGTTGGCAAGGTTACATTAGGAGACAATACCACCAGTAAAGTGGTAGGTACAGGTAAAATTAGAAACTTGAATAATTTTTTCATTAAAAATATCTTATTGGTAGATTGCTTAAAGCATAACCTTTTGAGTATTAGTCAGCTATGTGATAAGGGTTATAGTGTAAATTTTTTCCCACTAGTTGCATAATAAGCCAAAATGGAATTGATGTTTTGCATGGAATTTGGGTAAACAATATGTACATGCTTGATTTGAATGTTTTTAAATCTTTTGAAACTTTCTGTCTCAAAATAATAATAGATGAAGGAATTTCTCTTAGATATTTTAGTGTTGGAAAATCATATAGGGTGTTTAATAAGAGAGCTTTGGTAGTTGAGGAGACCACACATGCAGTTTCATGAATCTGGCATTTTAGAAGAGCTAAGGTTGGAAGAAGATCATTTTGAAAATATTGAAAATATCTCCCAAGAAATTGAAAAGACAGAGTTGGAAGAAAAGGTTGAGATGGAAAACCCTTTGCCTAGAAATGGAAATTTTCTAAGAGTCACCCTAAGGAATTGATTTTAGGTGAACCTAGTGAGGGTGTTAGGACTAAGCATGGAATTAGCAAAGAAGTGAATCATTCTACTCTTATATCGACGATTGAACCCACTAATATAAATCAAGCACTTTCGGATAAATTTTGGATTTTAACCATGCAAGAAGAATTGAATCAATTTGTAAGAAATGATGTTTGAAAGTTGATTGAAAGGACTATGGATCAAAGTGTTTTTGGAACTAAGTGGGTGTTCAAAAATAAAATTAATGATTCCAGAGTTGTGATTAGAAACAAGGCTAAATTGGTGGCCAAGGGGTATAATCAAATAGAAGGGATTGATTTTGAAGAAACTTTTGCTCCTATAGCTAGACTTGAAGTAATTAGGGTTTTTCTAGCCTTTGCCTGTTTTAAAGGTTTTAAATTGTTTTAAAGGTTTTAAATTATATCAAATGGATGTTAAAAGTGCCTTTCTGAATGGGGTGATATAAGATGATGTTTATGTTGAGCAACCTCAGGTTTTAAACATTCTAAATTCTCTAATCATATTTTTAAATTAAAATAGGCATTGTATGGACTGAAACAGGCACCTAGGGCTTGGTATGAGAGGTTAAGCACTTTCCTATTAAAGAGATCATTCGTTAAAGAAAGTCTAGACACCACTCTCTTTTTAAAAAAGATAGGAGATGACATACTCATTGTTCAAATATATATTAATGATATCTTGTTTGGATCGACTGATAAAACACTTTGTGATGAGTTTTTAAAAATAATGTGCAGTGAATTTGAATGAGTTTGATGGGAGACTTGAGTTACTTTCTTGGTTTTAGCATAACGCAAAGTGAGGAAGGAATATTTCTTTGTCAATTTAAACATGTTAAGGACATCCTCAAAAAGTATAAAATGGATAATGCTAAACCAGTAACTACACCAATGAGTTCCTCAGAGCAGTTAGATAAAAATCCTAAGGGAAAATTTGTTGATCAAAAGAAATTTAGAGGAATAACTAGATCATTGCTTTATTTGATAGCTAGTAGACCAAATATAATGTTCAGTGTTTGCTAGTGTGCTAGATTTTAATCTGATCCAAATAATTCACATTTGATAGCAATTAAAAGAATATTGAGATATCTTTTAGGAACTCAAAACTTAGGGATTTGGTATCCTATGCATAGCTATTCTTTTGAGATTATTGGATTGTCTGATTCAGATTTTGTAAGATGCAGGGTAGATTAGAAAAGTAATTCTAGAACATGTCAATTTATTAGAAATTCTCCAGTTTCTTCATCCATTAAGAAATAGAATTTAGTAGCCCTTTCTACTACTGAAGCAGAATACATTACCTTAGGTAGTTGTGGGCACAGGTTCTTTGGTTAAAATAATATTTGATTGACTTAAGATTTTTGATTGGCATAATTCTAATTTTTTGTAATAATACTAGTGTCATTTGCATTTCAAGGAATACTACTCAACATTCTAGAACCAATCATATAGACATAAGACATCACTTCATTATAGATCATGTAGCCAAAGGAGAAATTTAATTACATCATGTTACTACTGAAAATTTACTCGCAGACATTTTTACAAAACCACTTGCTTTTAACACTTTTAGCATCTTAAGAGCAAGGCTAGGTGTGATAGATCTTAATGCTTAAATTGAAATTCTATAAACTTGATTTGTTCTTTGATCATGTGTTTATTTATTTTTAGTTTTTTTAGGGGAAACCCCATGGGGGGCCTACGCCTTAATTTAGGAAAAAATTACAAGGTCCTCAAAGAGGAGTCAAGCTCACTACTGCTCAAAAGAACTACAAAAAGTAAATAAATTAAAAATCCTAAGAGCTTGAGTCTCTACTAATCAAAAGTACATGATACCTTAGGAACATTCTATGGTGTATAAGAATGAGCACCCATAAATAACGAGAGCAACAAAAAGTAGTAACCAGCATCATAAGCTTCTCCAGCATGAGCTCTCTACAAATACTTGCAAAGTTAAAATCCTACAAAAAGAGGTAAATCCCAAGAAATACCTAATAAATATTAAGAAGAGGATAGTAGACCAATCCTTGTAGTTATCAACAAAATAGTTTCTAGTAAAGGAATACCAAATCCAGCATCCAGCCATTAGAATAGGGAAAGTCCAACCACCAGACAGAAAAAAAACAATAGCAACCCCAGGAAGGAAATGGAAACCAAGAGGCAGGAAACCCAAACAACACACAACGAACAACCCAACCATTAAGAATGGAATAGACACAGCCAATACAGAAGAGACAAAATCGATAGAGCTCTAGCCGAACTAGGCCACCAACCCACCAAGGCCAACAAGGGCAGCAGGCGAAACAACACTAAGCCACTGCAACAACGAGCAGGTAGGGCCACCAAAAGGGATCTACTTAACAAGAATAGGTATTGTATGGTTTTATATTTATTTTATTTATTTTTATTTGTTTCCTATTTACTGTTTTGTTCGTAGGTGTTGTTTTTGATAATTTTTGCATGTCATAAGTGTTAAAATGATTGGCTTTGAAAGATTTTTCAATTTTTCATGTTTTGTTCTAATTATTCTTTTTATACTGTATAAAATTATTTTGTACTATACAAATTCTATAGCGTGTTCATAATAGTTTTCTGAGTTGAGGTGACAAAACTTAGTTTTTTAGAAGGTTTCATATTGTACAATGATGTCATCATACTGTATGATATGTGTAGTTTCATCTGTACGATTGAGAATGGTTTTTCAAGTAGGTCAGTTATTATGATAGATCGTACGTATAAAATCATTTTTCATCTATATGATCCTTGTTGTCAATTTTAGATAAGGATGATCCCAACTATCAGTAAAATAATCTTTAATATTACGATCATCCTGTACGAACAGGTGTTCATCTATACGATTACTTTGTCAAAAAGGATGTACAGAAGGATGCTTTGGGAAGGGAAGTTTTTGAAAAGCCATTACATTTTTGGTTGTTTTCATTCGTATGTATGAAAAAAATTTCATCCCGTACGAAATTAAAATCACACGTACAATCCATATTTCATACTGTACGATAGATCGTATTTCTTTAAATAGAAGGGTGTTTGGATAAGTTATTCATCGCTTTCTCTTTCACTTCCAAATCATCTAGAGACTTAGTTCGAGGCATGGTAAGTAGCAGCAAGCGACCCCATTCTAAGACCTTTTCCTCTAGGACTGGTAGGGATGAAAACTTTTTGTCCAAGGAGAATGAGGTTGCCTTCTATAGGCATACTGCTGCAAAAATCACCCCTTCCTATCTCCTCATTCAAAGTGATATTCATTTCTTTGTCATGCCCTTATTTTCCTCTACTCAATTCTCATTCATCCTGACTCTCATTTATGCCTATAATAAAGAAACTTTTCAAATTTTTCTAGCCAATATGAAAGTCAATCAAGACCACACAAGGATCACTTCTTATGTGAACAAGGAAAGAGTTGAAATTACCAAGGAGAACTTTGCCACATATCTCCATCTAAGAACCCAACGAATTAGGGCACATATATTATCTTCTAGGGAAGACTATGACTGGTCTGATGTTAATCAGGTTCTTAGAGGAGTAGCCCAAGTGAGTCATTTTCCACGTGTTTACACTCTAAATCAAAATGCCTGGATTATCCAGCGTGTTTTGCGAACTTCAATTATTCCAAAAGTTGGTCACTGTATAAACATGACTCCTCTTCTATCCACAGTCACTTATCTGATCATGACTAACCATGCTTTAAATAAAACCTAATTAATCTTGGATTACCATTATAACCTTTCTGATATTGGACTTCCAAATAATAAAAGAAAGGAAAATATGGCTTTAGGATATTTAGTGGCATATATCCTAGAAAAGAAGTATAATCATGTACATCCTAATGGTCCTACTAAACTCCCTATCTACTTTATTGATGCCTCTTTTCGTTCACTTTTTGGGAGGGAGAGTTCTGAGGAAGATGACTCTGAGAGAGAAGGAGCCCCTACCCCTATACCTTGATCTGGACCTAACCAAAATTTCTACCAAGAGATGTTCCAGTGCTTCAACAAACTAGAAACTCACTTTGATCAACGCTTTGATCAAATTAAGAATCACATGACCCACTAGTATGCAAGGTATCAGGAAGACATGGGTTGGATTCATGGCATGTTTGACTATATGAATACTAATATAGCCATGATCAATAGCTTCTTCACTGTATTCAACCCTCAGCCTCCTCCTGACCAGGGTCTTCCATGTTGCAAATCTAGATTCAAGAAGTATACTTTTGATGATAACAAACATTTCTATTTATGTTTGATTTCCTAACCTTTCAGGCTCACAAGATTAATTGAAATTCAAGCTAGCTCAAGATCGAGTCAGTATGTTTTTATTTCAAGTTCAATTTAATTTTTCATCATTCTTAAGTAAAGTGTAATGTAATAGATCCCCAAGCTAAATAACCTTGCACACACACACACACACACTCAGGGGGAGATTTTTAGTGAGTTAGAGTTTCAGTTCTATTTTTGTTCATATCATCCTGGATGATAGTGATAACGTCCTAGATGATCCATTATAAATAAAAATCCTGATTTGGGTAGCCATGTTAAGTCAGTTTGATTAAGCAGATCATCCTAGATGATAATATTATTATATAAGATGATAGGCTCAAATCAAAAAATCTCAGCTGCCAGACTAAGTTAGGTAAGTTTTTATTTTTAGTATTTTGGTCTAATCATCCTGGATGATTCACTACAATCATGCCTAAATTAGCCATGTGATTAAGGAAAGTAATTAAGAATTGAATGATCAATCACATCATCCTGGATGATCACAAGATCATCCTCGATGATCAATTAGAAATCATTATTATCCAGTGTATTTTACCTAGACGACCCAAACTATCTGCCGGATGATATTGCCATTTTTGAACTAATCGTATGGGATGGTAGGATTATCATCCTGGAAGATCAATTATTTTTGAAATCATCTAGCATAGCTATCCTGGATGACCCAAACTATGTGTCAAATGATATTAGGCATTTTTGAACTAAACATACAGGACAATGGAGATATCATCCTAGATGATCAAGTAATTTTCTTTAGATCATCCAGACTTTTCTCTTAGATATCCTAAATTGCCTCCTGGATGATATTCCTGATTTAAACTAATCATCAAGGATGATCGCAGAATCATCTTAGACGATCTAAATAAACTATATCTTTTAATCATCTAGAGGAACTAGATCGTCCAGGTTAGAAGGGAGTGATTTACACTGATCGTACATGATGATCAAAGGATTATCCTGGAGGATCTTTAATGGTAAGTTGAAATTTATGGAAAATTTTGAGCCCTTCTATTTAAGATCTTTTTCTTGCTACTGTTAAATCTTTTTCCACAGTCCTTTCTTGAGAGAGTTTTGAGAGAGAGAGGGAGAGCTTGGGAGAGAGAGAGAGAATATTTTGAGGGGGAGTTTGTGAGGTGTTCACAAAGGTTACTCCAAGCAAAGATTCGAGTCATCATCTTCAATGGTCATCCCTTTTCCCTTGGTGCTCTGAAGGAAGGATTATCTGCAAGAAGATCTAGGTTCTCTGCCTACTTTAGGAGGAAGCGAAAGGAGGTAAGATTCTCTGCTTACTTTAGGAGGAAGCAAAAGGATGTAAGGTTCTCTGCCTGCTTTAGGAAATAGCAAAAGGAGCCTGGGTTCTCTACCTCACTGGGTTGGTGAAAAGGAGTTTTGTAAAGGCTTCTCCACCTTGCTGTGGGAGCGAAAGGAGAGTCACTGAATTTTAGTGCAATACTAGAGGGGAGGATCTGGGGAGTAGACATAGGCCAAGTTGACCGAACGGTATAAAATCTGGTGTGTTCTTTCTGATTATTTTTTGCACTTTACTTTTCTGTCAAAGATCGTGTAATTGAAGTTATTTTTTTGTTTCGTTAAACATCTCCACATCATTATAAAATTATAATTATTTTAAAACATTCAAAAAGGTTTTAAAAATCATTTTTGCTCATGAATTTTTAAAACTACCAATTCACCCTCCCTCTTAGTTAGCCTCGGGCTAGTTCATAAGGTCTTAACATCCCTAACAAACTTTAAGTTGTATCAGAGCAGGATACATAAAATCAAGTTTTGAAAAACTTTTAAATTTGATCCAAGGCTAACTTTGGTAATAGGAACACTACAGAAGGGTATTCCTTTACTAGACCACCCTTGTTTGATAACAAACCTTTTGATTTATGGAAAACTTGCTTGTCCACCTTTTTACAATCGATCAATTATCACATGTGGATGCTTATTAAAGTTGATTATGATGCACCTTTTAGACTTGTTAATGGTGTTAAAAATGAACTTCTTTTTACTGAATAGACATTTGATGATCGAGAGTTAGCATAATTATATGCAAAATGCTTAAACTATTTTTTCTGTGTAATAAAATCTGAGAATTACATGTGTGTCTCTACTTGCACAACTGGTAAAGAAATCTAGGATAGATTATACAATACTTATGAAGGCACATCAGAAGTTAAGTAATCTAGGATGAATATCTTACTTCATGACTACAAACTCTTTCGCATGAAACCTAGTGAGTCTATATCTGAAATGTATACTAGGTTTACATAGACTATCACCTCCCTGAAAGTTAGATAGGGATGTTAAGCCCTGATGAACTAGTCCCGAGGCTAACCAAAAGGGGGGGGGTGAATTGGTTATTTAAAAATTCAAGAACAACAGTGAAAATATTTTCTATGATATGCAGTGGAAACAAGTAAATGCTCAAACGAAAAGATTAAACACAAATTTCACCCAAGCAGATAATCACAGAAAAACTAAAGTGCAGAAAGTAATCAGAAAGAACACACCAAATTTTTATAGTGGTTCGGTCAACTTGACCTACGTCCACTCTCCAGAGCCTCCCCTCTGGGTATTGCACTAAACAAAAGTTTCTCTCCTTTTGCTCCCACAGTAAGGCGAAGAAGCCTGTACAAAAACTCCCTTTCACCGACATGGTGAGGCAGAGAACCTGACCTCCTTTTGCTTCCTCCTGAAGCAGGCAGAAAACCTCAGACTCCTTTCGCTTCCTCCTGAAGCAGGCAGAGAACCTGAACTCCTTTTTCTTCCTCCTAAAGCGGGTAGAGAACCCGGATCTTCTTGTTGACGATCCTCTCGCTAAGAACACCATCACGACGAAAGATGACGAGCAGAGAAGACGACTCTGATCCTTGCTTGGAGTAGCCGTCGTGAACCCCTCACAAACTCCCACCTCTTAAGATGCTCTCTCTCTCTCCAAAACTCTCTCTCTAGGGTTTCTCTAGAAAGGAAAGTGGCAAAAAGATTTTTCTTGTTTGAAGAAAAATGTCTTTTAAATGAGGGCTCTAAAATTCCCCTAAATCTCAACTAGTCGGCAAGAATCATCTAGGATGATCTAAATATCATCCTGTATGATTAGTTCAAAATCAGTTGTTTCAACCTGGACGATCTGGCTCTTCTGGACGATAAGTAGAAAAAGTTGTTCAGATCGTCCCGTACGATGCTGCGATCGTCCGGGACGATTAGTGTAAATCCAAGAATTTCGTCCAGAAGACCGCTCTGGTCGTCCAGAGGAACTTGTGTTGGATGATCCAAAAATGACTTGATCGTTCAGGATGATACTGATATCGTCTAGGATGATTAGTTCAAAAAGGGCCAAAATCGCCCTGATGACCACTCTGGACGTATAGCTGAAACACATTAGATGATCTTGATCATCCCGGATGATATGATCGTATCAATTAAATATTAATTGCTTTCTTTAATTACCAGACTAATTTAGGTATGATTATATTGGATCATCCAGGACGGTACATGTATCGTCCAGGACGATACATGTATCGTCCAGGACGATCAGACCAAATATCTTAAAATAAACACTTTCCTAACTTGATCTAGCGGCTGAGAATTTTTGATTTGAGCATATCTTCCCGTATGATGTCGGGATCATCCAGGATGATCTGCTTAATAAGACACACTTAACATGGTCGCCCTAATTAGGGTTTCTATTTTTACTTGATCATCCAGGATAATGTGAATATCATCCAAGGTGATTAGAACAAAAAATAAACAGAAACTCTAATTCACTCAACCTCTCCCCCTAAGTGTGTGTGTGTAAGGTTACTTAGCTAGGGGATCAGTTACATTATAATTAACTCAAGAAAAGAAAAATAATACATTTGGACACACTTGGACCTGATCTTGAGTTGGCTTGAGTTGCTCTTGATCGTTTATACCTGAAATGGGTTAGCCAAGCAAAACACAATAGAAACATGTTTGTCATCATCAAAACCAGATTTGCAATAATCTCCCCCTTTTTGATGATGGAAAACATATGTGCAGTAGTTTAAAAAATAAAAGAACTAGGAGATCGAAAAACAACTTTCTTCAAAAACTACTACTACTGAAATCAAGAACAAAAACTACTACAACTGACTCCCCCTTTTGACATCATGAAAAGGAGGAGGGAAAAATACAGAAACTATAAATCAATTTTTTTTTTGATCAATCTACTCCAGTAAAAAGAATTTCCCCTAATTTTCAATTCGAAGGCCAATAAGAAGACGATTGGCAGCGCTGAAATCCAGAAAAAGTTGGAAAATTGACTTTTGTAACTCCCACCTCGGACACCTTATAGATGCAAATCCCTTTCAAGACAAAAATCCAATTTAGAAGAAAAGAAATTAGATTCGAAAAGAGATCCTTTCAAGCCTCGTTCCTGAAAAATATCTGATATAATAGTATTATAAAGTAATAAACCAGAAATCAGGATTTTTAAATACGAGCTTTTGAAAATATTAAGTGGCGCACAGATTTTTCTAAGACATTTAACGATCTGAAAGGGAAGAAAGCTTGGTTGGGCTCATTTTGTGCCTCTTTTTCAATTAGTTTGGCGCTTTGCGCATCTTTTAATTTTTGATACACTTTGTGTATCTTTTAGTTTGGCGACATTTCGCATCTTTTCAGCTTTGGGCTTATTTTGTGCCTCTTTTTTCAATTTATTTGGCGCACTGTGCATCTTTTGTAAGCTTTCTTTTCTTCAAAATCATTATAAAATCTCAGCTATGAAATTACCTTCCATACATAAGAGATGATAAAACTCACTCTACAAAAAGGAAGAGTAATTCACAAAGAAAAAAGCATACACCGTATGATAAGTGCAATTACTTGGTTTAGAAAATCATAACAATGACTTAAAACTTTGAAAATACTAATCATTTGAGGTAGATTACTGTAGGAAGATAAAACAGATCTCTATTTCAAAAACCTAACCTTTTACTTTTGAAGAAGATTTTTATCCAAAAGAAATAATACACCATTTAAGGGAGTTAGAGGAAGAGAAACAATCATCAACATTTCTTCCCTTTAACAGATCCAGTGGAATCAATCACTGCTTACCAGCATCCAAATAAAAATAAGGTAAAACTCCTAGTCAGAAATCTAGTTTATCAGAAGTAGCGAGCAGTGATCGGATTTTGAAAAGCATAAAACAGTAACTAAAAGAGATGAACCAATAAATAAAAATATGTAGAAAATCATATCAAAATAAATACTCAAATCAAAATAACAAGACTAAAGTGAAAATCAGCGAAAAATAAAATTAACATAAAATAGATAATCAAATTAAGCAACTAACTAACAAAAATATAATAAAAAATAAACAAATCAAAAATCAACAGTCATCAGAATCAAGCGTTTATATCAATCACACCTAATCTGGTCCTCAAAATGCTGAATGAGTCAAAGGCCAGTGATTTAGTAAATATGTCAGCTAGCTGATTTTTAGTTCCTACATGATGTAGCTCAATGTCCCCTTTTATAACATGGTCCCAAATGAAGTGATGCCTTATAAAAATGTGTTTGGTTATAGAATGCTGGATTGGATTCTTAAAAATACAGATGGCACTAGTGTTATCACACAGAATAGAAATTGTGTCCACAGGTAATCCTAAATCTAAGACTTGTTGTTTCAACCAAAGAACTTGGGCCACACAACTTCCTAAGGCAATGTACTCAGCTTCAGCAGTGGAAAGTGCAACTGAGTTCTATTTTCTACTGGACCAGGAGACTAAAGACTATCCTATGTATTGACAAGTTCCAGAAGTACTCTTTTTATCCACCCTACACCATGCAAAATCAGAATCAGAATATCCAATAATCTCAAAAGAGGTGCTGTTCCTAGGGTACCGTATTCCTAGGTTTGGGGTTCCTAAAAGATATCTAAGAATTCTCTTAATAGCAGTCAGGTTGGACTCTTTAGGATCAGCCTAAAACCTAGCATAAAGACACACACTAAACATAATATCAGGTCGGCTAGCAGTCAGGTAAATCAGTGATCCAATTATACCTCTATACTTCTTCTGATCAACAGATTTTCCACTTGAATCCTCATCTAACTGAACAGAGGAGCTCATGGGAGTGTTGATTGGCTTGGCTTTGTCCATTTCATATTTTTTCAAAATATCCTTAGTGTATTTAGATTGATTGAGAAAGGTTCCATCATCCAATTACCTTATGCTAAATCCCAAAAAGTAGGACAATTCTCCCATCATACTCATCTCAAACTCCTTACTCATTATTTTAGAAAACTCATCACATAAATATTTATCAGAAGATCCAAAGATTATATCATCAATATAGACCTGGACAATGAGTAAATCATCCCATATTCTCCTAAAAAAAAGGGTGGTGTCTGCGCTCCCCTTAACAAACTCTCTTTCCAACAGAAATGTGCTAAGCCTCTCATACCAAGCTCTGGATGACTGTTTCAATCCATATAAGGCCTTTTTTTAATTTGTAAACATGATTTGGATATTGCGAGCTCTCAAAACCTGGGGGTTGTTCTACAAAAACATCCTCTTTTATTACCCCATTTAAAAAGGCACTCTTGACATCCATTTGAAATAGCTTAAATCCCTTATAACAGGCAAAGGCTAGTAGCACTCTAATGTCTTCAAATCCAGCTACAGGGGCAAAGGTCTCCTCAAAATCAATCCCTTCAATCTGATTATACCCCTTAGCCACCAATCTTGCCTTATTCATAACCACCACACCAGAATCATTCATCTTATTTTTAAAGACCCACTTGGTTCCCACAATACTTTGATTTCTAGGTCTTTCTACTAACTCCCAAACATCATTCCTTACAAATTGATTCAATTCTTCTTATATAACTAACATCCAAAACTCATCAGAAAGTGCTTGATTGATGTTGGTGGGTTTAGTCATTGAGATAAAGGCAGAGTGGTTTACTTCCTTTCTAAGTCCATGCCTAGTCCTAACACCTTCAAAAGGGTCTCCTAAGATCAGTTCTTTAGGATGACTCGAAGAATATTTCCAATCTCTAGGCAGTGTGGTTTGAGGTTCTACCCTTTCCTCCATATTTGCATTTTCAACCCTTGGGTAATCTCGTCTACCTCTTCTTCTTCCTCAACTCTAGTCACCTTAGGATCAGATTCATCAAACACCATATAAGTTGTCTCTTCCACCACCAAAGTCCTCTTATTGAACACCCTAAAGGATTTCCTCAAACTAGAATACCCTAAGAACACTCCTTCATCAAATTTGGGGTCAAATTTTCCTAAGGGTGACTTCCCGTTGTTCAGAATGAAGACCTTACAGCCAAAGACATGGAGGTGAGACAGATTTGGAGTTCTACCCTTAATGATCTCATAAGGTGTCTTGTTCAGTTTGACTTTCACATTCACCCTATTCAGCACATAACAGGCAATGTTCACCGCTTCAGCCCAAAAGTATTTTGGAAGTGAATACTCGACAAGCATGGCTCTAGCAGCTTCCACTAAGGTCCTGTTCTTCCTTTCAGCTACCCCGTTCTGCCGAGGGGTCCTAGGAGCTGAAAAATTGTGATTAATCCCTTGCTCCTCATAAAAACATCCAAACTTCACATTCTTAAACTCTCCACCATGATCACTATGAATAGTTAGAATCTCACAACCTAACTTCCTCTGAATCCAAGTGGAGAAGGACTTAAACTCATCAAATGACTCAGATTTATGTGACAAGAATTTAATCCAAGTGAACCTCGAGTAGTCATCTATAATCACAAACCCATAGACTCTCCACCCTAAGCTGGCAGTGCTAATGGGTCCAAAGAGATCCATGCGCAGGACTTCTAAAGGTCTAGAGGTGCTAATGTCCTTAACAGAGTGAAAGGAGGACTGGACTTGCTTCCCTAACTAACAGGCATCACACAGGTGGTCCTTAGTGAGCTTAAGCTTGGGCACACCTCTAACTAAGTCCTTTTGGGAGACTTCCTAAGAGTTTTCATACTGGCATGACACAATCTCCTATGCCACAACCAAGACTCATCAGCAACAGTTTTTAAGCAAATTGAATTTTCAGCTTTAATGCAACTTACATCCAGCTTGTAGACATTATTGATCCTTTGTCCCTGCAAAACCACTTTGTCATTTAAGCTTAAAATGCAGCAAGTGGGTAGGAATTTGATGCTGTATCCTTTGTCACAGAGTTGACTGATGCTCAACAAGTTATGTTTTAGTCCATCTACAAGCAAAACATTATCAATCATAAAACTCTTTGAATCACCAATTATACCTGAGCCTACCACCCTCCTGGTGGTGTTATCTCCAAGTGTAACCTTGCCTCCTGCGCTGTCCTCCAGTGAAATGAACTAATTTGTATCTCAGTCATGTGTCTTGAATATCTATTGTCCAGGTACCACATGCTCTCACGAGGTCTTGTGTGAGAGCACACCTAAAAAATCATCAACGTCAGTTTTAGGAACCCAAACAGGTTTGGATTCCTTCTTATGAAAAGAAGAATGCAATGCATGTGTGCTATGCTGTGAAACAAGTAATTTGGGCCTCCACACCCAATGTGTACTACGGTGAACAGTGCAGGTGTGGGAGATGTGTCCTAGCATGCCACATGAAAAACATCTAACACCAGGAAAAGGATTAACTAAATGTCGTGAGTGATAGTACCTCTTCCTAGATGTGTATGAAACATGCTTTGATGAATTTGCAATAGATTTTTCAAAAGGTGGCGGTGCATAAAACTATTCAAAAGTAGGTGGTTTTTAATTCTTCTCAAAGGCAGCAATTTTCACTCTTAAAAATTCATTTTCCTTGTTAAGACTAGCAATTTCAAAAGTCCTTGCACTTTCATTACTTTCTAGGTCACATGCCATATCATTCAATTTCTTAAAGGAAGCTTCTAATTCAACATGCGATGTTTTTAATGCATCATGCTCAATAATTAAATCAGAAAGCATTTTATTCAGTTCATCAAATTCCTCAAGTAAAGACATGTGATTGCAATCAATAGTGGAATGATCCTTAATCAAAACATCATGCTCTTTTTGCAAAGGCAAGTAATCCAATTTCAAGTTAGCATGGATTTTCTTAAGCTTTCTATACGATGCATGAATTTTTTTAGATATTTCAAATAACTGATCGTAAGAAAGCTCACATACCTATTCCTGGTCAGAATGACCAGGATGATCATCAGCCATCAGACACAAAATTATTTCCTCCTCTTCAGCTTCAGTCTCAGAAGAGTCGGATGCAGAGTCTGCCAAGAATGCCTTCTGAATCTGCTTCTTTTCCTTCCTGAACTTGTGTTTCTCCTCACCCTTCTCCTTGCTCGGGTGAGCTTTAAGTGTAGGACAATCATCCTTAAAGTGTCCAGGCTTCCTGCATTTAAAACAGACAATGTTAGATGAACCTTTAAAATTCTTGCTGGACATACCCTTATTCCACTTCTAAAAGTTCTTGTGTTTCTTCCGTAGAAAGCTTTTGAATTGCCTTGTGATCAAGGCAACATCATCGCGATCAGACCTGGAATAACTAGTATCACTCTCGTTGGCCTTCAGTGCCACTGTTTTCTCCTTCTTCTTCTCACCTGCTTCAAGCTATCTTTGGTTCTCCCCTTGCTCGTAAGCAATGAGTTATCCAAGTAAGCTATCAATAGAGTAAGTATTTAAATCTTTAGCCTCAGTGATTGCAGTTATCTTAGCATCATATGAAGAAGGCAAAAATCTAAGAATTTTGTTCACTCTTTCGTAGTTTGTAAGTTCTCTTCCTAAGGCATGCAAGGAAGTGACAATTTGAGTGAATCTCGTATACATTTCAGAAATGGTTTCACTAGGTTTCATGCAAAAAAGTTTGTAGTCATGAAGCAAAATGTTTAACCTAGACTGTTTGACTTCAGTTGTACCCTCGTAAGTAATACACATAGATAGATGCATATATTCCTCGGATTTTAAAGCACAGAAAAAATAGTTCAAGCATTTGGCATTCAGTTGTGCTAAATCACGATCATCAAAAGTCCAGTCAATAAAGGGCAGTTCAGTTTTCACATTATTAACCAATCTAAAAGGTGGTTCGTATCCATCCTTAACTAGCATCCACATGCGATAATCAATTGATTGAAGAAAAGTGGACACGCAAGTTTTCCAAAAATCAAAAGGAATATTATCAAATAATGGTGGTCATGTAATTGAATAACCTTCAGCAGTATTACGATTACCAAAGTTAGCCATGGATCAAATTCAAATTCAAAAGTTTTTAAACTTAAATTTTTTGAATCCCGCTTTGATACCACTTGAAAGTTTGATAGGGATGTTAAGCCCTGATGAACTAGTCCCGAGGCTAACCAAGAGGGGGGGTGAATTGGTTATTTAAAATTTAAGAACAACAGTGAAAATCTTTTCTATGATATGCAGCGGAAATAAGTAAATACTCAAACGAAAAGATTAAACACAAATTTCACCCAAGCAGATAATCATAGAAAAACTAAAGTGCAGAAAGTAATCAGAAAGAACACACCAAAATTTTATAGTGGTTCGGTCAACTTGACCTACGTCCACTCCCCGGAGCCTCCCCTCCGGGTATTGTACTAAACCATAGTGTCTCTCCTTTTGCTCCCACAGCAAGGCGGAGAAGCCTATACAAAAAAACTCCTTTCACCGACACGGTGAGGCAGAGAACCTGACCTCCTTTCGCTTCCTCCTGAAGCAGGCAGAGAACCTCGGACCCCTTACTTTCTCCTGAAGCAGGTAGAGAACTTTAACTCCTTTTGCTTCCTCCTGAAGTGGGCAGAGAACCCAGATCTTCTTGCTGACGATCCTCACGTAAAGAACACCAACACGATGAAAGATGACGAGCGGAGAAGATAACTCTGATCCTTGCTTGGAGCTATCTCCATGAACCCGTCACGAACTCCCCCTCGCAAGATCCTCTCTCTCTATCCCAAACTCTCTCTCTCTCTAGGGTTTCTCTGGAAAGGAAAGTGGCAAAAAGATTTTTTTTGTTCGAAGAAAAATGCCTTTTAAAGGAGGGCTCTAAAATTGCCCTAAATCTCAACTAGTCGGCAATAATCATCCAGGACGATCTAAATATTGTCCTGTATGATTAGTTCAAAATCTGCTATTTCAGCTTGGACGATCTGGCTCTTCTGGACGATCAGTAGAAAAAGTTGTTCAGATCGTCCCGTACGATTCTGCGATCGTCCGGGACGATTAGTGTAAATCTAGGAATTTTGTCCTGAAGACCGCTCTAGTTGTCGAGAGAAACTTGTGTTGGACGATCCAAAAATGACTTGATCATCCAGGATGATACGGATATCGTCCAGGATGATTAGTTCAAAAAGGGCCAAAATCGCCCTGATGACCACTTTGGACGTACAGCTGAAACACATTAGACGATCTTGATCATCCTGGACGATCTTACGATCGTCCCGGAAGATCTTACGATCGTCCCGGATGATATGATCGTATCAATTAAATATTAATTGCTTTCCTTAATTACTAGACTAATTTAGGCATGATTGTACTGGATCGTCCAGGATGATCAGACCAAATATCTTAAAATAAAAACTTGCCTAACTTTATCTGGCGGTTGAGAATTTTTGATTTGAGCATATTGTCCCGTACGATGTCGGGATCATCCAGGACGATCTACTTAATCAGACACACTTAACATGGCCGCCCTAATTAGGGTTTCTATTTTTACTTGATCGTCTAGGAAGATGTGAATATCGTTCAGGATGATCAAAATAGAAAATAAATAGAAACTCTAATTCACTCAAGATCTCCTCATGAGTGTCTGTGTGCATGGTTACTTAGCTAGGGGATCAGTTACATTTCAATTGACTCAAGAAAAGGAAAATAATACCTTTGGACACACTTGGACCCGATCTTGGGTTGGCTGAAGTTGCTCTTGATCTTTTGTACCTGAAATGGGTTAGCCAAAGAAAACACAATAGAAACATATTTGTTATCATCAAAACCAGATTTGTAACACTCCCTGAGTGCCTTAGGAAGAGAACTCACTAACTGTCAGAAAGTTAACAAAATCTTGAGATATTTGCTCTCTTCCTACGATGCCATGATAAGTGTTATCATTGAATCCAAGGATTTAAACAATTATTTTATTGATAACTTACTTAGATCATTAATTGCTTATGAGCAAAGAGTGAACCAAAGGCAGCTTGATGCAGGTGAGAAGAAGAAAGAGAAGACTGTAGCCCTGAAGGCTAATGATACAGAGACTGATTCTTCTGGGTCTAAAAGCGATGATGTTGCCTTAATCACTAGGTAATTCAAAAGCTTTCTAAGGTAGGAACTCAAGAACTTTTAGAAATGGAATAAAGGTAAGAGTAGTAAAAATTCTAGAGGCTCTTCTGATAAAGTTTGCTTTGAATGTAGGAAGCCAGGACATATAAAAGCTGATTGTCCTACACTTAAGGCTCACCCAAGCAAGGAGAAGGGTGAGGAGAAACTCAAGTTTAAAAAGGATAAGAAGAAGATCTAAAAGGCTTTCTGGGCATATTTTGCATCTAACTCCTCTGAGACTGAAGCTGAAGAGGAAACTACAAAATTATGTTTGATGGTGGGTGAACATCATGGTTAGTTTGACCAAAAAGAGGTATGGTGAACTAACCTACGATCTATTGCTTAAAATTTTTGAGAAAATCCATTCATCATATAGGAAACTTAAGAAAATACATGCTAACCTAAAATTTGAATTGTTGAACCTGTAAAAAGAGCATGAAGTTTTGCTTAAGGATCATTCTATACTTGATAGCAATCACATGCCATTACTTGATAAATTTGATGAGTTAAACAAAAAATATTCTGATTTAATTGTTGAGCATGATTTACTCGAAACATCACATGCTGATATAGAAAAAGCATTTAAAGAACTAGACACTATGGAATGTGATTTAGATAGTAGTGAGCATGCCTTGAAACTAGAAATTGCTAGTCTTAAAAAAGAGAATGAATTTCTAAGTATAAAATTAGTACATTTGAGAATATCGAAACACCTCATATATTTGCACAATTTTATAAACCACCATAACAGGCATCCAAACCTAGGAGGAGGCACTATCACCCACATAGACTAGTTAATGCTTTTCCTGGAGTTAGTTATTTTTCTTGCGGCATGCTAGGACACATCTCCCACACTTACACTGATCACCGTAGTACACATTGGGTGTGGAGGTCTAACTTGTATGATTCACAACATAACACACATGTATTACATTCTTCCTTCCATAAGAAGGAACCTAAACATATTTTGGTTCCTAAATCTAATATTTGATGATTTTGTTGCGGTGCTCTCATACAAGTTCTCATGAGAGCATGTGATACCTGGACAGTGGATACTCAAGACATATGATTGGAGATACAAATTAATTCTTTTCACTGGAGGCCACGGCTGGAGGCAAGGTCACTCTTAGAGACAACACCACTAGGAAAGTGGTGGGTGCAGGTTTTATCGGAAACTCCAAGAACCTTTTAATTGAAAAGGTTTTACTTGTAGATGGATTGAAACACAAGTTGCTCAGCATTAGTCAACTCTGTGACAAAGTGTTCAGCATAAAGTTCCTGAAAAACACTTGATTATCAGCTTAAATAATAACACTATTTTGCAGGGTAAGAGGATCAACAATATCTACATACTTAATTTAAATCACATTGAGTGTGCTGCTTATTTTGCTTAAAAACTGCTGCTAATGAGTCTTGGCTGAGGCATAGGAGGTTATGTCATGCCAGCATGAAAACCCTTAGAATAGTAACCCAAAGGACTTAGTTAGAGGTGTCCCCAAGCTTAAGTTCACTAAGGACCACCTATGTGATGCCTGTCAACTAGGGAAATAAGTCCAATCCTCTTTCCACTCTATTAAGAACATCAGTACCTCTAGACCTTTAGAAGTTCTTCACATAGATTTATTTGGACCCATTAACACTACCAGCTTAGGGGGAAAAGCCTATGGATTTTTAATTGCCGATGACTACTCGAGGTTCACTTGGATTAGATTTCTGTCACATAAAACTGAGTCATTTGATGAGTTTAAATCTTTCTCTACTTGGATTCAGAAGAAGTTAGGTTGTGAGATCTTGAACATCTATATTGATAATGGTGGAGAGTTTGAAGTTGTGAGATCTAGAACTTTATATGAGGAGCAAGGGATTAGTCACAACTTTTCAGCTCCTAGGACCCCTCAGCAGAACGGGGTAGTAGAAAGAAAGAATAAGGCCTTAGTGGAAGCCGCTAGAGCCATGCTTGCTAAGTATTCTCTTTCAAAATACTTTTGGGCAGAAGCGGTGAACACAGCTTGTTATGTGTTGAATAGGGTGATTGTTAGATTCAAACTGAATAAGACACCCTGTGAAATCATTAAGGATAAAACTCCAAACCTGTCTCATCTCCATGTCTTTGCCTGTATGGTCTTTATTCTTACTAATGGGATATTTTCCTTAGAAACATTTGAGCCAAAATTTGATGAAGGAGTATTCTTAGGATATTCAAGTGTAGGAAAATCCTTTAGGGTGTTTACCAAAAAGACATTGGTGGTGGAGGAGACTACTCATGTGGTGTTTGATGAATTTGATCCTAAGGAGTCTAGAGCTGAAGAAGAAGATGAAATAGGAGAGATTACCCATGGAGTAGAATTTGCAAATCTGGAGAAAAGGGTTGAACATAAAAACACTTTACGTAGAGATTAGAGATATTCTTTGAGTTATCCTAAAGAACTGATCTTAGGAGACCTTTCTGAAGGTGTTAGAACTAGGCATGGACTTAAGAAGGAAGTAAATCATTCTGCTTTATCTTAATGACTAAACCGACCAACATAATCAAGCCCTTTCTGATGAATTTTAGATCTTAGCTATGTACGAAGAACTTAACCAATTTGTGAGGAATGATGTTTGAGAGTTAGTAGAAAGACCAAAGAATTGAAGTGTAGTGGGAACCAAATGGGTCTTTAAGATTAAAATGAATGATTCTAGTGTTGTGGTTAGTAATAAGGCATGTTTGGTGGCTAAGGGGTACAACCAAATAGAAGGGATTAATTTTAAGGAAACCTTTGCCACCTGTAGCTAGATTGGAAGCCATTGAAGTGCTACTAGCATTTGCTTGTTATATCAGATTTAAGCTCTTTCAAATGGATATCAAGAGTGCCTTTTTAAATGGAATAATAAAAGAAGATGTCTTTATAGAGCAAACACTAGGTTTGAGAGTTCCTAATATCTAAATCATATTTACAAATTAAAAAAGGCCTTATCTGGATTAATATAGGCGCCCAAAGCTTGGTATGAGAGGCTTAGCACATTTCTACTAGAAAGAGGGTTTGTTAAGGGGACCATAGAAACCACCCTTTTTCTGAGGAAAGTAGGAGATGATTTACTCATTATCTAGATCTATGTTGATGATGTACTTTTTGGATCTTCTGATCAAAATTTATGTGATGATTTTTCTAAAATAATGAGTAAGGAGTTTGAAAAAAGTATGATGGGAGAATTATCCTATTTTTTGGGATTTAGCATAAGGTAAATGGATGATGGAACTTTTCTTAATCAATAAAAGTAAACTAAGAACATCTTAAAGAAATATGAAATGGATGAAGCCAAGCCAATAAATACTCCCATGAGCTCCAATGTCCAGTTAGATAAGGATTCAAATGGAAAATCTATTGATCAAAAGAAGTATAGAGGTATAATTGGATCACTGCTTTACTTGACTGATAGCCGACTTGATATAATGTTAAGTGTTTGTCTCTGTGCTAGATTCCAAGTTGATCCTAAAGAATCTCACCTAACTGCAATTAAGATAATCCTTAGATATCTCTTAGGGACCCCAAACTTAGGAATATGGTATCCTAAGCATAGCACTTCTTTTGAAATTTTCGGATATTTTGATTCTGATTTTGTAGGATGTAGGGTGGATAGAAAGAGCACTTTTGAAACTTGCCAATTCGTAGGACAGTCCTTAGTCTCCGAGTCTAGTATATATTAAAACTCTATTGTACTTTCCACTACTGAAGTTGAGTACATTGCCTTAGGAAGTTGTGTAGCCCAAGTTCTTTGGTTGAAGCAATAAATCATGGATTTAGAATGACCTATTGGCATAATTTCAGTTCTATGTGATAACAGTAGTGCCATCTGCATCTTTAAGAATCCTATCAAATATTCAAGAACCAAACACATTGATAAAAGGCATCACTTCATTAGGGACCATGCCACCAAAGGGGACTTTGAGCTACACCATGTAGCAACTGAAAACCAACTGGCTGACATCTTTACTAAACCAATGGCCTTTGACTCATTCAGCATTTTAAGGACCAGATTGGGTGTGATTGACATAAATGCTTGAATTTCTTGATTACTGATTTCTAAAGTTTCTATTTTTTCAGTTTTCCTTTATTTTTGTTTGATTTAATTATCTATTTCCTTTTTTGTTTTTTATTCTCTGCTTATTTTCCTTTGTTGTTATTGTTTACACGATTTGGTTATTTCTTTTTATGCATTTTCTTATTGTTATTGATTTACAACTTATTTTCTTCAGAATCAGATCACTGCTCACTACTGCTGACAAACTTGATTTCTAAAAAAATGTTTTTGCCTTATTTTTATTTAGAAGCTTGTAAGTAGTGATTTACTTCTCTAAAATAGTTAATGTGAAGAAACATTATTGATCATTTCTCTTCCTCTAAATTCTTTAATGGTGTATTGTTACTTTTGGATAATTTTTTTTTCAAAATTTAAAAGTTTGACTTTAAAATAGCAATCTATTTTATCTTCCTACAGTAATCTATCTCATATGTGTAGTGTTCCAAATCAATGAATCACTTTCATGTTTTCTTAATCGAGTGATTGCATTTATCATATAAGAATGGTTCTATTTTATGGTTTACTTTTCCTTATCTAAAAGAGTGAGTTTTTTCTTCTCTTATAACTGGAAGATAATCGCACAACTGAGACTCTTTTAGAGGTTTTGAAAGAAAGAAAGCTTGCAAAAGATATGCAAAGTGCGCCAATCAATTGAAAATAAATGAGGCACAAAATGAGCCCAACTGAAAAGATGCACAGTGTTCGCCAATAAAATTGAAAAGATACACAAAGTGTATCAAAATCAAAAGATGCTCAAAGTGCGTCAAATAATTGAAAAAAAAGGCACAAAATGAGCGCACAAAGAAATAAGCTTCCTCCTCTTTCAAATCTTTAAAAATCTTAGAAGAATTTATACATCCTTAATATATTCAAACACTTGAGATTAAAAATTATGATTGCTGGTTCTTTAATTTGTAATACTATTTTATTAGATTTTTTCTGGAATGAAGTTTGAAAGGTTCACTTTTCTTATCTAATTTCTTTTCTTCTGAATTTGATTTTTAATTGAAAGGAATTTTGAACCTGTATGGTGTCCGAGGTAGGAGTTATGAAAATTGATTTTCTAACTTTTTTGGTTTTCAACGTTGTCAATTTTCTTCTTATTAGTTTTTGAATTGAAATTTAAGAAAAAATTCTAATTTATCGGGGCAGATGGATTCAAAAAAATTTCATTTTTGGTTGTTGTCGTTGTTTACTCATTTTTATTTTTGTGTTTTTCTGTCTTTACTTTGATTTTGATTTTTTTTTATGATTTTTGGGTCCCCTGATCATTCCTCCCCATCCTTCATTTTTTTAATTTTTTTTTGACATCGTCCTAGATGATCCTCACATCATCTTGCCGATACGATTAAATCATCCTCATCTTGAACCAACAGCTGATCTGAACTAATTATTGGTGATCATTCTGGATGATACACCTCATCATCCTGGATAATCCATGTGGCAGTATTTAGAAAATTGAAATTTGGCTCATCTGATTCATTTATTATATATCATTTTGGATGATCTACCTAATCATCCTGGATGATACTTTTTGTCAAAGGTCATCCAGCTTGACTCCTCGGGATGATCGCGTGTGTCTAATCATCCTGGATGATTTGACCACCTTTTTGACCAATCGTCCTGGACACAATTATTGCTACATATCACCCTGGATGATCTCTCGATCGTCTTGGATGATTTCGCAATCATCCTGGATGATCTCATGATCATCCTTGACGATATCGCTGATTTCTATTTAAATAATTGATTTCAGTTATTATTTCACCCATCTCTCTTTCTACGCTCAAATAATCCTCTTCTTATGGCTAGTAGCAAAAGGTCTAGGCATTAGGGAGCAAGTTCCTCCAGGAGAAATGTCGATCCCCACTACACAGATGCAGCCAGTCAGGCTGCATTCCAACGCTATCTCGGGGTGGGGATTACTCAGTCCAAAATAGTGAATCCGCACCTCCTGACCTATCCAGTATTGGACCTCTTTGCTCACCTTTATTTTGACTCTTGCCTTTTCATTTAGCACTAAACTTCTTTGTGTCTTTTTTGTAAACCTTCGCATTGGTTATGTCTATATCTCCCTTTGCTCCTATGTCAATATACGCCACTTAGAATTAACCACTCAGGCTTACATGACATTCTCCAACTCTCCATCACTAGCGATAAGCTTCACCTCTTATCCTCTGATCCTAATTTTAACTGTTGTCTTGCCAATCACTTCCTTAGGAACACCAATGCCCCCTACCATGATAATGCTTGTTCCTCCTTAGTCAAGGATGCTAGAATAATCCAGCACAACCTATGATCTTCTATTATTCCAAAGGCTGGTGATCGCATCCACATTACTCCCTTGCTCTCCATGACTACCTACTACATCATGGCCCATCGTGACTTCGATGCTACTGATCTTCTATTTTACTACATTGAACCCTTAACTAGCATTAGAGATCCAAGCCACAGAAGACGGCCCAACCTACCCTTGGGACACATCATAGCCTACTCTCTAGAAACCAAGTATAATCTTCAATATCCAGTTCCAACAAATGTCCCTCCTTCCTTCTACTCCAACAACTCTTTTCATGTTCTGCACATCACTCATCTTTATTTGGAGCCCAGTACGGATATTGAGGGAGAAGAGGAAGAAGCTACTCCTGAGCCTTCTACACCTACTCCTCTCCATATGGAATCACCGTTGGATCACCTGGTGCACATGTTTGACCAGTGGGAGGCCCATTTTGACTCCTATGTGGTTTCCAGGGATTAGCAGCATGCTAAAGATGTGAATTGATTCAATGCCTACGTCGCCCAGCAGAAGTAGCAGCATGACCAGGATATGTCCTGGTTTGGCGTGTAGTTCACCACCATTCATAGTTTGCTTCAGCCTCCACCACCTCCTCCTCCACCTAATCAAGGTCCCTCTAATTTTTAGCTTGGTTGCTTTTACTATTTTTTAGTGATACTTTTGTACGGTCGGTCTATATCTCTCTATGATGTTTTCTATCTATTTTCCCTTTTTTGAGATGTCAAAATGGGAAGTAGTTTGTATTTTGGGTTATTATACTATTTGCATTATTAGTATTCAGTGTCCTTATAATGTTTGCCTGACTAATAGAATTTGCATTCCTTAGTTTTCCTTACTCTATATTTTATTTGCTAAATTGGAATTTATCTAACAAATATTCGCTATCATCAAAAAGGGGGAGATTGTTGTAAATCTAGATTCAAGGAGTATACTTTTGATGATAACAAACATTTTTGTTTTTGTTTGGTTGCCTATCCTTTCAGGCTCACAAGATCAATTAAAAGTCAATCCAGCTCAAGATCAAGTCAATCTATTTTTATTTCAAGTTTAATGTAATTTTTTACCTTTCTTGAGTCAAGTGTAATGTAATGGATCCATTAAAAATATAAACCCTAATTAGGGTAGCTATGTTACATTGGTCTGATTATGTAGATCATCCTAGACGATAGTATGATCGTACAGGATGATAGGCTTAAATCAGAAAATCTTAGCCACCATACTAAGATAGGCAAGTTTTTATTTATAGTATTTTAGTTTAATCGTGCCAGATGATACGTGTATCATCATAGATGATTCACTATAATTAAGCCTAAATTAGCAAGGCCATTAAGGAAAGTAATTATGGATTGATTGATCAATCACATCATCCTGGACAATCAATTAGAAATCCTTATCATCCAGTGTATTTAACCTGGATGACCCGAACTGTCTGCAGGACACTATTGCCATTTTGCACTAATCGTACGGGATAATAGGATTATTATCCTTGATGATCAGTTATTTTTGAAATCATCCAACATAGTTATCCTGGATGACTCGAGCTGTGTGTCATACTATATTTGGCATTTTTTAACTAATCATACAAGGCGATAGAGATATCATCCTAGACGATCAAGTCATTTTCTTGAGATTATCTAGACTTTTTTCTTGGATATCCTGAACAATTTGCTGGATGATATTCCTGATTTAAACTAATCATCCAGGATGAATGTAGAAAAATCCTAGATGATCTGAACAAACCATGTCTTTTAATCATCTAGTGGAACTAGATCATCCAGGTTAGAAGGCGCTGATTTATACCTATCGTACGGGGCGATCAAAGGATCGTCCTGGATGATCTTTGATGGTAGATGATCTTTAACGGTAAGTTGAAATTTAGGGCAATTTTTGAGCTCATCTATTTAAGATATTTTTCTTGCTACTATTGAAATCTTTTTTTGGAGTCCTTTCCTAAGTGAGTCTTAAGAGAGAGAGAGGGAGAGCTTGGGGGGAGAGAGGGAGAATCTTGTGAGGGGGAGTTTACGAGGTGGTCACAAAGGTTACTCCAAGTAAGGATTCAAGTTATTATCTCCACTCGTCATCCCTTATCCCTTGGTGCTCTGAAGGAAGTATTGTTTGCAAGAAGATCGAGGTTCTCTGCCTGCTTCAGGAGGAAGCAAAATGAGCCTGGGTTCTCTGGCTCACCGAGTTGGTGAAAAGGACTTTTGTAAAGGCTTCTCTGTCTTATTATGGGAGCAAAAGGAGAGTCACTGAGTTTTAGTGAAATACTTGGAGGGGAGGCTCCGGGGAGTGGACGTAGGTCAAGTTGACTGAACCACAATAAAATCTGATGTGTTCTTTCTGATTATTATCTACACTTTACTTTTTTGTTCATGATCGTGTGATTGAAGTTATTATTTTGTTTCGTTAAACATCTCTATATTATCGTGAATTTGTAATTATTTTAAAACATTAAAAAGTATTTCAAAATCATTTTTTCTCAAGAATTTTTAAAACTACCAATTCACCCCCCCCCCCCCCCCCCCCTCTTGGTTAGCCTGAGGCTAGTTCATAAGGGCTTAACATCCCTAATAAACTTTCACTGCAGAATTTTAGTAGTGATCTTCTGATTTTTTAGTTTTTGTTTTTGTGATGTCCCTTGTACTTGAAATGTTTGACATTGCTTGTTCTTTTGTTGTCTTATGATTTTAATGATTTTAGATGTTAATTCTACATGATGTTGGTTATCTCTAGTTCTTGTTGATGATATTTGTATCTTATTATTTGTTCAATAAAAAGTTGGGATGATGTCTTATTTTATTTTGAATTGTATCTTGCTGAATTATCTATGCTTATTGATTCAAATCTTTTGTGTTTGATCTTTAGAAGGATTTTTAAATTTGATTTGCTCTTTAAATAAGTTTTCTTGCAAAATTTAACTCTAAATTTTTAAATCACATTATGACTGATTGAAGATTAGTAGATCAATTTCATGTTTTTTATAGACAAAAATTACTTTGAGATAATTATTTGCAAAATAGATATCTTATTTTATATTTCATTTTCTTTTCAATATTTTTAATTTTGTTAATTATTGGATTGTGTTTTTTAGACATATTAATATTTGGAAAGACAGAAATTATAAAAGGAGGCACAAATTAGCCCAAACTAAAAAGATGCACAAAGTGTGCCACAAACTATTGAAAAGATGTGCAATATTTGCCAAAGTCAAAAGAGGCACAAAATCAGCCCAAACTAGAAAGATGCTCAAAGTGTGTCGCAAACTATTGAAAAGATGTGCAATTTCATCAATTGATACTAATCTTTCCTTTATCATTTATCTCTCTTACATATCCAAATAATCGACAATAATTTTACTATTGAACTATAAAATAATTAATACTTAATTTGTCCTTTCTGCAATAATTATTTTTTTATACATATGTCTAGAACAAAACAGTGAACCTAGTTGACTTTTCTTTGTCATGTTGTTGTTTAGTTTAAAATTTGAATTTTTTTTAGAATTAGGAAATTAGTGTTGAGCTTTGTAATCACTTTAAAACCATCTTCTTGATCAACTTGATTGATTTATTCATAGCCACTCGTTCATTCAAGAGGCTTTTCCCTTTTTGTTGTTCTCAAAAGGGAGAGTCGTAAGGTATTGTTTGTTATTTTTTGTGTTTTGTGTTTATGTTATTTTCTTATTATTTTTGTGTTTATATTTTTATTTTAGTGTTGTGGTATTGTATGTAGTGTGTTATTATAGTTTGTTATTATAGTTTTTCAATTTTTCTTATTTTTGAACTTAATTGGAATCCCTTATTTTGATTGGTTATTTATTTAGGGGGAGCTTAGGAGAAAAATTACCCATTTAGTGGGAGCTTAGGAGAAGAATTGGCTTAAGTGTTAACCCAAATAATAAGTGTTTTGCCATCATCAAAAAGGGGGAGATTATTGCATCTTATATTTCAAATCTATATTTGTATATCATATGAGTTTTTGATGATACCAAAATATTATTGTGTTGGTTATTATTTTTTCCTAACATATATTGGATATATTTGATTTGTGTTGTTTGTGTGTACTAACATTTCAGGGAAATCATACTCCAAACTGACAAAGATTTCAAAACAGATTAGATTTGGTTTATTGTAATTGGAGTCTATACTTTTTATTTTTCTTGAGTCTGAGAGAGTATGATCGTAATTGGGTAATCGTACACACACTTATTGGGGAAGTGAGACAAAACTTGGATTTTTTAAAATTAATCATATTGTGCGATTTTGGAATCGTACGGGATGATTTGTACTAAGTGACCCTCTAGAACGGAGTTAATTGAATCATGACTGGAAATTTTTCCATGTATATTTCATACTATAAAAAATGAATTCATCTCGGATGCCAATCGCAGTACGAAATATGGTTCATGCCAGTTCGTACCAAATTATCTTGTTAATTTTTTGACAGATCGCACAGTACAAAATATGTTCATCGTGGACACCAATCAGAGTACAAAATTAGGTTCGTCCAGTTCATCCTGTACGAATACACCAAAATTTTGAATTGATCATACTGTAAGAAGTGGGTTTGTAGAGATGCCGATCAGAGTATGAAATGGGTTCATACATGATCGTATAGACGAAAGGGTGCATTTTTGAACTGATCATACTATATGAAGTTGGTTCGTACATACACTGATCAGAGTACAATATGGGGTTCGTACAACACCGTATAACACTTTTTAAACTGTTCATACGTATGAAGTACGACATACTGTACGATCCAAGTCTGTCAAATTTGAAATTTTTAGTTTTTGGATGTTTTTCTTATCATTTATTTATAAGGGTCCTAAAAACTGACTGCCTCATCTCTTGCTTCAAAAATTCTCTAGAGTGTGCCAAGAAGTGTGTTTGGGAGAGTATTTTGAGAGTGGAGAGTGAGAGATCTAGTAAGAGGGATTTGTGAGGGGATTCACAAAAGTGCCCAATAGTGAGATCTCTTGCTAGTTCTTCATAGTTCTTCCTTACTATCTTGAAGGCTTTTGAGAGAAGAATTTTAGAAGGAGATCTGATACTCTGCCGATGCCTGGAGGGTGTGAAAGGATGCTTCGTACTCTGTCGACACTTAGAGGGTGTGAAAGGATAATTGGCACCCTACCATCACAAGGAGGGTGAGAAAGGATGGTGGGTTCTCTGCCTTCATAATAAGGGTGAAAAAGGAGGATCATTCTTTATCGCACCGGGTTGGTGGAAGAGAGTTTATTGTAAGGGCTTCTCCGCCTTGTTGTGGGGGCTAAAGGAGAGACACTAGTGTTTAGTATAATACCTGGAGAAGGAGTCTCTAGGGAGTAGACGTAGGTCTTGTTGGACCAAACCACTATAAAATCTGGTGCTTTCTATTCTTTACTTTTTTACCGTATTTTTTATTTTTCACATTTTTCTTTTATTTTTCTAATGTTGAAAATTTATTTTCAGAAAATTTAGTATTGTGTTTAAAATTAATTGATTAGTTTTTAAAATAACAAACAAGTTTTTAAAATTACCAATTCACCCCCTCTTGGTCAGCCTTGGGACAATTGAATTCGGTTTAACAACCTACAGAGAATTTACATGGTGCTCAACAGAGAGCACCCAAAAAGAAGGAGCAAAATTAAAATCAGCAAAATGCTCCATGCTACCATTCCCAGTGCCACCCTTACAATCATCTGCACAAAATAGATCCGATAAAATAAGCTGATAGGCAAAATAGACAGAAAAAATATATCCCAAGAATGATGTGATGATATTCCAAGAAATTAATCATAAAACCATTAGTTTAATATAGAAATAAAACACTAGGATCCAAACTAACCACATGAAACCACTTAATAATAACCTCATCCAACAAGAACAGATGCATAAAGAATAACTAACAGATGAAGAAAAAGCCAACACAATCCAGTTGCTTGAATCTCCCAAAATAATTCTCCATAATCAACTGACAAGCGTACAACCAAGATAAGGCATCATTGCTCCCAATGCTTAAGACAAAAAGAATGACCCAGCCATATAAAATGACAGTCAAAGACCACAGATTAACCTAAACCAGCCAAAGCAATAAGCCAAAAAAATAAAGAAAAGTGTAGCAATAACTAGCATAAGGACACCCACCCAAATGCCAACCAAGGGTAATACCAGCCCCCTTTAAAAAAGAAATAAACAACTTAAAGAAGGGAAACAACCCAGGAAGATGCAACCACAACCAACAAAACTGCAGCACCACAACTAGCACCCCTCCAAGTGACCAAGGCTAACACAAATACAGTAAAAATCCTCTAGTAATGGCCCCACCAAGCACCCAAGCAGCAAGGCAAAAAGCCAAATATAACACCAGAAAAGCCACCACCAGACAACATCATAATGATAGGGAGACACAACATCTTGAACCAGGTAAGAGAAACTAAAACCACCCCAAGGGCCAATAAGCTACCACCCAGAAAAATAATAGCAGGCCTCACAAGCCCCCCCACAACCAAACACCAAGATTAGAGAAAAGCAGGGTATTCAGGGAGAAATCACACGAACCAGAGAGCCATGTCAACAAGCCAACCAAAGAGACAACAACAGAGAACTCCATAACCCCAAGAAAAAAAAGCCATAAACCAGATGAAAAAATAGCCCCCAGCAGAAAACACCATAATGCCAAGGGACTCCAAACCACAGACTGCTGCAAAATAAAAACCTTAAATTCTAACATAGGGTAAACCCATAATATCTAATATTAAGAGGCCTTTCAGCGCTGTAGGGAGGTTGGAACCAACCAAATCAGAAAAACCATCCAAACCACACCCCCAATTTATAAGCCAGGTAGCACAAGTATTACCCTCCTTGCAAATGTGATAAAAAGAATAATTCAAAAAAAAATCAACAGATTCTTAATCTCCCTTACTAGATAAAATAGATCAGGATTACACACTGTATCATCAATAGAGTTTAAAAATTGAAAATTATAGTTAGAATTAACCTCAATACCAATATTAGTTAAGTCAAGAGAAATAAATAACCTTAAACCATAGAGAATAGCCGAGGTGACAGCATAGCTCACACCACCATTATGTAACGGGCCAGCAAAGGCCATAATAAGACTACCATTACTGTTTCTAATAACCCCACCATAACCGAAGGAGTAATCCATGCTAGTACCATCCATATTTAGATTATAGAAATTTGGGGGGGGGGGGGGGGGTTTGACCCAATAAAAAAATCTAGGTTCATTGGCAATATGACCACCCTTCCAATGAAGACCTAAAGCAGAAACAACAAAAGGGCAATTTTAAAATTCTTGATAGTAAGCAACTTAATAGAGTAAAGAGCCAACACCTTATCATTCACATATTTCATAATCCTATGATGGTTCATACCAACGCCATTAAAATGTAAGTTGTTCCTCTCCAACCATAAGTACCATAAAATGAGACAAGGAATAAAACTTTTGATGTACCCTTTAGTCTTAATAAACCAAGCATTAAGCATAGAAATAATAGACAGATGAGCATTAAAAAAATTGAGTTGATACAAGTCGTCAAAATAAACCTAATTTTTAACGGCTAAAGGATCAGAATAAAAACATGATGCATATTCTCTAAATGGAAACAACATTGGCACTTGGAAGGAAAAATAAAACCTCTTTTGTTGAGATTGTCATCCGTAGGATTGAATTTATGCAAGATTCTTCAGAAAAAAATAGCCACGGTAGAAGGAATACTTTTATGCCAAGTCATAGAGAAAATATTAGTAGCATCCTCCTTGATCTAAAAGCATGCCAGGCATTTTTTTAATCTTAGACCACCATCTTTGGACAAATCAAATAAAATAATATCATTAGAGTAAGTATTGATAGGCCGGTTCAGAATTTGGGGAATAATGAAGTCAGGAATAACATTAACAAGTTTGTCATAGTCCCAAGAATTATCAGTAATGAAAGAATTTACCTTAATAGCCAAAATGGAAGAAGAATTAGTAATAGAATCAATAGACTGTTTACCCAACCATCGATCTTGCCAAAAGTAAATGTTACCTTCCCCAAGCCCCTAAGAAATGAAAAGCTCAGCAACCCATTTAACCTTACAAAATCTTTGCCAAACTTTAGAATCACCTTGGTTAAAATAATAAGTGGTTGGGTGCTTACTACAAAGTACTTAGCAAACATAAAGTTAACCCAAAGGCTCACTTTAGCACGAATGTTATACCACAATTTTAAGGAATAAGCATAAGCTAAATCATTCATACTCTTATAGCCCAAGCCTCCTTTAGCCAAAACACCACAATATTTTTCTCAAGCAGACCATATAATTTTTGAATTGTTACTAGCTCCTTTCTAGAAAAAAAATATTAATAAGTTTATCAATTCTATTGCAAGCCTCTTGAGTAGGAAGAATAGTTTGAAAAATATAAACAGGCAGGGACCAGAGGAGAGTTTTAGTAAGAGTTATTCTACCCTCAAAACTCAAAAAATTAGAATCCCAAGACACAAGTTTATTCTGTAAAGAAGTGATTAAATCATAAAAAATAAAGGTTTTCTTTCTACCTTTAAAGTGAGGCACCCCAATATACTTAAAAGTTAAATGACCATGCACAAAAGCAGTTAAATCTTTAATGGCCAAAATATGATCGTTGGGAACTTTCTTGGAAGTAATAAAATATCACTTATTTTTATGCAGAGATAAACAACTAACCATTTCAAATTGATAGAAAAAATACATAAGTATATAATTCCTGTTAATAGAAGCATTTGTAAAAATAATAAATTCATCAGTGAAACATAAGTGAGAGATAGGAAAATCACCCAAAGTTCTAAAATACAGGCTTGGAGAATTCATAAAGAGGTTAGTAAGTGCTATAGATAAAAACTTAGCAGTGATAGTGAAAAGGGTAGGAGAAATAGGGTCACCCAATCTTAAACCATGCGAGTATTTAAAATAACCATTACTTTTTCCATTAATAATAATAATAAAATAGGCACCTTCATTATAACTCCTAATAAGCTTGATAATCAAAACAAAAAGCTGCAAGATATTATAAAGAAAGTTCCAATCAATGTTGTCATAAGCCTTAGAAATATCCAGTTTCAAAATAAAGTTACCACCTCTCACCTTGACATCCAAGTCTAGGCAAAATTCTTGAGCCAATAGAATATTATTAGCAATGGCCCGCCCTTTCACAAAACCCATCTAACAAGGAGAGATAATTCTAGGCAAACTAGAAGTTAAGCAATTCATAAGAATTTTAGAAAGCAATTTATTAAAAAAGGGACAAAGAGTAATAGGTCTAAAATCATTCCAAGTACTAACAGAGTTGTTTTTGGGAAAAAGCATAATAGAAGTAGAAGTAAAAAACTTAGGAATAGAATTACTAACAAATAAAACCAATATAGCAAAATAGAGATCATTACAAATAATATGCCACGATTTCTAAAAAAAATGAGTGGTGAAACTATCTGGCTCAGCCACAGAATCACCATTCATGCCATGAACAATCTCTTTACTTTCCTCTCAAGACGGAGGTGCAAAAAGAAATTCATTATCCTCTTGAGATATAGGGTTAGGAATAAAAGAAGGATTCTCAATATGACCAAGACTAAAATCCTTATTGAGATGATTTAGAAAATGTTGAACCACTAAATTAGCAATCTCCAAGCTATCCTCAGTCACAGACCCATCCACTTGATGAATTTTATTAATACAATTTTTGGCCCGTTTCCTCTTAATCAAGGCATGGAAATAATCGGTATTATTTTCCCCTTCAACAATATGTTTAACAACATTTTTTTTGTTTCCAAAAAGCCTCCTCCGGCACTTGTAATTCAAAAAGACAATCTTTAGCATCCCTCAGTAAAATGAAGTTAGCATCAAAAGGATTAACTTGACAAGTAGATTCAAAAGTGCTCACTTGCTACTCAACTTTCAAAATATTAGTAAAAAGATTTTTAAAAACATTATGATTCCACCAATTTAAAACTTGCTTAAGTTTTTTCAGCTTAAACCAAGGTCTCCTCATGCCAAAGATAGAATTATCGAAATGTAACAGAGCATGCCAATTATCCTGAACCACATCCAAAAAAGAATCATGAAGTAAGCACATATTTTGAAATCTAAATTAAGTAGAAGAATTAATCTGCCTACTCATAAGGCTAATTAAAAAGAGGGAATGGTCAGAGAGAGTCTTGCTATGATGCTCAACAGTAATAGAGTTAAAAGAGTTAAGCCAAAAATCATTGAACAACACCCAGTCCAAATGTTTCCATAAGTGGCTCCGGTTCCAAGTGAATTTTTTACCAGAGAAACCAATATCAATTAAATTATTGTCCATAATCATGTTATTAAAATCTTCCATAGACCTGTAGGATGGAGAAGAGCCCCCTAAACGCTCAGAAGGATTAGAAATAGTGTTAAAGTCACCACGAACAAGCTAGGGTAAATTAAAAATACTATGAAAGTTAATGAGTTGATCCCATAATAATTTCCTAGTATATCGAGAAGAAGCAACATAAACAAAAGAAGCACAACAATGAAAATTTAAAACTTCCACATTACAATGCATTACATGAGTAAAATCACCAATAACATTAATCATAACAGGATCCTTCCATTAAACCCAAATTTTATTAGCCACATTTGAAATAGCATACTTAAAACCCAAAGAACAAGATGTATTAACCAACTTAGCAGAAGAAATAAAAGGTTTAAGCAAAATAAGAATATAAACATTTTAAACACAGTATAAGTTCTTAACTCTTAACCTAGAAGTGGGACATCCAATGCCACTAACATTCCAAATAAGGGAATTAAACATAAAAATAGAATTAATGAGAAGTATGAGAACGGGTGGTTCTAGGAGATTGTTAAATGATGTTCTTGTTCTTCCTACCTCTCCTACTATGAACTTAATATGACTAGTATCATTATCAACTTGAGAAAATCATTTAGCCATAATATCTATATCCTCAGTATCAGTAAAAGCATCACTATGATATTGAGAATTTAATGGAAGCTTACTATCATCGTTCAAACCTTTTTGCCTAACCTCCTACAGTAATTTACCCTCCTCAAGGATCATTTTTTTACTTCTTAAATCGCTACCACCAGTACCTTCCACCATACCGATTTGGCCTTCCTCCTGATCAAGAACAATAGACTGATTAGGCATCATATTAGAATAATTATTATTCAACATCATTAAATCCATATCAGGCAAATGTTTGTTAGTAGCACAATGAGTAATAGATAAAGATATAGTAATATTTTGATTAATAGTAATAGCCAATATTTTCTCATCCCCATTTTGAACAATATTATTAAAAGATGAGATCGAGTGAAGATTTTCTCCCTAGACACAATTAGTATCATCAATACGGGTGGAATGAGGTTCATTAAGAATTAAGGTACATTGTATTAGATCCACTATAGGAGTAGGATCCTCAATAGTATTCTGCACATTAGAAACATTACCGTCAACCACCAGATTAGGACTCACAATATCCACGTAAACTAAAGGGGCCATAGTTGCATGTGGTGGTTCGGTTGAATCCTTCTCCTTTTGGAGATGGGGATGCAACCTAAAACACTCATTAACCCCTTGACCATGCATTATCCAGTGAGAGAAAAAAATGGGGAGATTTTCAATGTCCACTTTTTGGAAATACCCATTCAATTCTGAACTAATCCAAATCTCATTAGGATGTTTCTTAGAAATATCAAACCCGACTAAAATGCATGCCATGGATGGCCTAGAGATAGATGTCGTAGCTTGGTCAACGTGCAACAGCCTACCAAGGATCGAAGCCAAACCAAATAAGATCTGAGAATTAAAAAAAATGCATATGCAAATTAGGGAAAGAAATCCACACAAGAACTATAGGGGATTCCTCTCGCACATAAAATTTAGTGTCCATTTGAGTTATCTCATTCGACGGGCTTGTATATAGTAATATCTCCTTGAAAAAATGCAACTATAATCGAGATTGTTACTAAGTTGAATCACAATATGACAAGGGTCCAGCAATCCAATGTGAAAGAGCCAAAAAGCTTGAGGTTCAAGAAAAACTTTCGAATAACATCTAAGTTAAGACGACGGAGAACAAACTTGTCAACCAAGGTAAGAGCAAAAGGCATAGCAAGCTGTGACACAGAGTCATCAAACATCAAAGCAAGGTATCCTTTAAAAGAAGTTTGCACAAATTGAACCTTAGTAGAAGACGACGAGGAACCCGCTAGAACTTCCTTAAAGGACTAAGATTTCCCATTAAGAAATGAAGTTGGAATAAATGATGTTGGTGACGTCATCTCCCATAATCAACAAAACCATAAAAAACCTCTAAACAAAACTCAAGACACACCTACCAAACAGCAAAGGAAAAGATCACGGAAAAAGAACCAAACAAATGACATGAGAAGAGAAGAGAAGAAGCACTAGAGAAAGAGCTAGAATCTAATTGCTTGATGAAGTCATATAACACTATAGTATGTGGTATTAGGCTAAAGATGGAGTTTTAACTTTTAGGATTTAAATTACTTAGTTAAAAATGAGGTTAATAAATAGACCCCCAACAAATATGATGAACTTAAAAAGTAAATCACATGTGTTCGCATTGAACAAGATAATAAAATAAATTTGAGGAGATTTAATTAGAAGATACATAAAAGGAAATGATCTCGACCATGAAGATTTAAGCTTGATGAATATCATGAAAGGGAGTTCTATCCAAACAAAGAAAATTTAGATATATATTTATTAATAAGAGAGGAATACTTAAACTTTTCTTGACCATATCCAAATAATAAAGAAGGCTAACATAATGCTCACCTAACCAAATAAAAATAGTGAGAATAAGATTTAGTAGATTTACTGTCCGCCTGACCATATCGAAATAACACAAAAATATATATAAGAGATCCAAATTTGCCTGACCAAATTGAAATAGTGAAAGAGAAAATTTTAGTACTCACCTGACCATATTAAAAAAGTGAGCAAAATATTTAAGCCTAAATTGATGTTTATTTCCAATCAAGTAGATTTATTGGATACTTAAATAGGAGGTCATTCTTGAATTAGCAGATTAACTTTACACTAAAATTGGAGATCACTTTGAAATTAACAAATTACTGGAAACTCATATAGGAGGTCACTCCCAATGGAGCAAATTTACTGGATACTCAAATGTGACTCCGGATTGAGTAGATTACTATAACTCAAATGAGAGGTCAATCATAAATGAGCAAATTTATTTGATAGTTAAGGAAAATACCAGGGATCATATTACCTAATCAACCAGAGTTTAAAATGAATGGATGCCTATGGTAAAACTTATACCAATCTTTAAGAACAAGAGGACAACTTAAAATAGGATTTAGAAAATTTAAAACTGATTAGTTTTAGTATAGTTCTGTAGCCCAATCTCATCATCTAGAACAAATTTGTTATGAAACTTCAACAATGTAAGAAATTCAAAATTCAAAATTTTATTTTTTCATTAAAAATTTATCTTAATACATCATCCGTCATAAGGCATCTTAAGACATCGTCCATTAATAGACAATATAGTGTGATTTCCTTTGCTAACTTATTACTGAATAGATCCTCTCTCATAGACTTTCTCCAACATGATTGAAACTTCCCATGTTGGTTCAAATTAACCTACCCATTTTTTATGAGCGAAAATGGGTCTTCAAAGAAGTATGACCAAGTCTCCTACTTGGCACATTGTTAGATGAACTATTTTATCTTGTGCTTGAATCATTTTTATTTTATATAACTCGATGCTTTGTTGAGCCTATAGGCACATTCTTCTAACTGTTCAACCACTTCTAACTAGAGTTTAGCACTTTTTTCTAGTGTTATACTATACTTTACTATAATTCTGAGTGATGGTTGTTATACTTATAAAGCAATAACTGCCTCTTCTCCAAAGACAAAAAAGTATGGCATAGAGTGAGTTGGAGTTCAATATATGGTTTGCTATACCCATAAAACCACTCCAACTTTTTCATGCCAATGAAGTTTATTATCACTAAGATTTTTCTTTAAAATTTTCACCAAAGTTTCATTGAAAGCCTTTACCAATCCATTTAGTCAGAGAAGAGTAGATGGTTGAGTAACTCTAATCAATGTTATGAATTTTAACAAAATTATTTATTTTAGTACTTCTAAATGACAGTTTATTATCAACTATGATTCATTGAGGAAAACTAATTGATGTAGGATATGGTCCTCAAAGATATTTAGAACATGATGTGCTTTAACTTCCTTTAATGGAACTGCTCTACCAACTTTTAGAAGTAATTTGTTGTTTCTTGTATACAACAACAACAACATTAAGCCTTTATCCCACTACATGGGGTCAGCTACATGAATCCTTTTTCTCCATTATGTCCTGTTAAAAGTCAAATTCTCATTTAAATCTAATAAAGAAAGATTATTTCTAATATTTTCTAACCAAGTCTTTTTAGGTTTACCTCTACCTTTCTTAATATAAGCCAAATCTAAGACCTCTACTTTCCTAAGAGAGTCATCGGGAGGTCGCCGTTTTATGTGACCAAACCATCTAAGGTGACTCTCTCTAATCTTATCTTCCACTGGAGCTACTCTAACCTTTTCACGAATGTGCTCATTTTGTATCCTATCTCTAAGGGTAAAGCCACACATCCACCTGAGCATCCTCATCTCTGCAACACTTAACTTAGAATTATGCTTCTCTTTTAATGGCCAACATTCGACACCATAAAGCATTGCAGGTCTCACCACCATCTTATAAAATTTGACCTTAAGTTTGAGTGGTACTTTTCTATCACACAATAAGCCCGATGCATTCCTCCATTTCAACCATCCAACTTGGATTCTGCTGATAATATCCCCATCTATTGCACCATCACTCTGAACAATAGATCCAAGATATCTAAAATGTGTACTCTTACTAATGACTTGATCGCCCAAAGTCACAATACCCTCACTAGGTCTATTATTACTAAAATTACACTCTATATATTCTGTTTTAGATCTACTCAAGCAGAAACCATTAGACTCTAAGGTTGACCTCCATAATTCTAGTTTACCTTCAACTCCCTCTCTAGTCTTATCAACATGAAGAATATCATCAACAAAAAGCATACACCAAGGTACATCCTCTTGCAAATGTCTAGTGAGAACATCCAAGACTAAAGAAAAAAGATACGGGCTTAAGGTTGATCCTTGATGTAATCCAACCGAAATAAGGAAATACTTGGTCAAACCACCTTGTGTTTGAACACAAGTAATAGCTCCTGCATACATATCTTTAATGATTTGAATATAAGCATTATTAACTCCTTTCTTTTCAAGAACTCTCCATAGCACTTCTCTTGGAACTTTATCATATGATTTTTTCTAAATTAATAAATATGATATGTAAATCCTCCTTATTCTCTCTATATTTCTCAATCAAACCTCTTAATAAATGTATAGCTTCCATAGTAGCCCTACCCGGCATGAATCCAAATTGATTTTGAGAAACATTAGTATCACGTCGCAACCTATGCTCCATAACTCATTCCCATAGTTTTAAAGTATGACACATTAACTTAATTCCTCTATAATTCGCACAATCTTGTGCATCACCTTTATTCTTAAAAATAGGGATTAATACGCTCATTCTCCACTCATCTGGCATCTTTTTATTCTTCAAGACAGTATTAAAAAGTTTGGTAAGCCAAGAAATTCCTTCTTCTCCTAAGCATTTCCACACCTCTATTGTTATATTATCAGGTCCAAAAACTTTTCCACCCTTCATTTTCTTTAAAGCCTCTCTAACCTCAAATTTACTAATACGTCAATAAAAACAAAAATCTTTATTTTTATTTAGGGTGTTAACGTCACTACAGTCAATTTTATTTTCACATTCTTCATTAAAAAGTTTAGCAAAATATCTCATCCACCTTTCTTGAATATCATGTTCTAAGAAAAGGACTTTTTGATCTTCATCCTTAATACACTTCACTTGAACTAAATCCTTACTACTCCTATCTCTTTGTTTGGCTAACTTAAACATATATCTTTCTCCCTCTTTAGTTTCTAATCTATTATATAAATCAGTAAAAGCTAAACTCTTTGCATCACATATTACTTTCTTAGATTCCTTACGTGCCTCTTCATATTTTTCTAATTATCAGAATTTTTATAATTAAACTAATTTGTATAACAAATCTTTTTATTTTAAACCTTTTCTTAGATATTTGGATTCCACCACCAACTATTTTTACTATTAGGAGTTTTTCCCTTTGAAACTCCAAGCACATCTTTTGCAATATTCTTAATATTACTAGCCACTTTTCCCATATAACATTAGCATCCTCATGCACAAACAAAATCTTAAGATCTAAAATCTTACTCTCAAAAATATTTTTATTAATATTCTTTAAATACCCCCATCTAATCCTAGAATATCGTTTTACATTATTTTATATTTTGCCCCATTATCTTCATGACCAAAACTAATAAATTATGTTGGGTACATAAATTTTCACTCAGAATAACTTTATAATCTTAGTAATCTAAACGATCTACTATTCTTATAAGAAAATAATCACTCTGAATTGTGTTATATCCATTTTCATATGTAATGAGATGCTCATTCCTTTTCTTAAATATGGTATTAACAATTAAAAAATCATAAGCTAAACAAAAATCTAAAATGGACTTACCACCTTCATTTGTCATTCCAAACCCATGGCCACCATGAATGCTTTTAAAATCATCTACCTCTTTACCAACATGTCCATTTAAATCTCCTCCAATAAAAACTCTTTCTTTAAGAGGAATCTTTTGTATTAATTCTTCTAAGTCATTCCAAAATTTTAATTTTGAATCCATATCGAAACCCATTTGAAAAGCTTAAGCACTTATAATGTTAACAATCTTAGCATCAACAATAATCTTTAAAGCTATAATTCTATCTCTAATTCTATTAATATTTAGAACATTATCCTTCAAAATATTATCTAATATCATGCCTACACCATTTCTAGTACGACTCCTACCCGAATACCAAAGTTTAAATCCTAAACTATCAATCTCCTTAGCCTTCTCTCCTACCCATTTAGTTTCCTGAATGCACAAAATATTTATCTTCCTATGAATCATAATATCTATTAATTCCATTAATTTTCCTGTAAGAGAACCTATATTCCAAATTTCTATCCTAATTTTAGTTTCATGGACTAGCTTCTTTGCCCACATCCATCCTTGAAGTGGGAACCCTTGCCTATTTAACACTGCACCCGGGTGGCGGTGTAGCCGCCCTTGCACACTTGTCGCTGTATTCAGGCCATACAGCGTGTCACTTCCATGGGACGCCCTAGCATTAACACAATTTTTTAAAGGATTCATGTCATTATTATTCTGCAAGTTTTACGTTGGCTGTCGACTACCTAACGCAACCCTCCACTTTTCTCATCCAGGACTTGGGACCTGGCAACGACATTGTTTAAAATTTATAGGATGGCGAATAAATCAGATAGATGATATCCATATTATATCTTTCATAAGGCCATGAAGTAATTATTAGATGCACAACATTTAGTGGTTGATATAGACATGAATTTGATCATTCCTCTTCTTTACCAGCATAATGCTAGCTAACCAGGTAGGACATTTCTAATCCCTCTTTAAACTAGTTTTTATTAACTTTTTGACTTTGAATATTACTTCTAATTTGATTTTAGTCACATTTGTCAATTTTCTTTTTTTATAGAAATCGTATCAAGTGAATTTCTAACATGTAGACTGCTTTGTTTAGAGAAAATCCAAGTATTTCTTCATAACTCTAGGAAAAATAGTCACTAAATTCTTAAAGCAACTCAATCATTTTACTTACCTCATCTTCATTAATAAAGAACTTATGATGATTGGAAGAGGGTATTCATATTACCCAAGTTTATTTCTTTTAAATCATCAATTATACATTTAATCTCCACTTCGAGTTCAAGGGGTACATCCCTAAATTGAGAATCATCTAGATCATTTGAAGTCTCTAAAAAAAGACTATTAAAAGATTTAATATCCCCTTCGAGTATAAGGACTTTCAAACTATAGATTATTTGATATAATTAAGAAATATTTGTCATCATTAAATGAAAAAAGAGGGTTAAAGCCTACACCTGCTCTTGATGTATATTTATGATGTTTTGCATTCCATTGGCTTTCAAATTATTTTGCTTCACCTCTAGTCTATGTTGATGGTGATAAATCTTACTTAGCCAATTTATTTACATGTTGGAGTACAATTAAAAGGATTTTTTAATATTTCATTAATAAATGGATCATCAAAGATTACATCACTATAAATGCCAGTATATCATTTTGGGATAATGGGGTTAAAGTTATATTATTTAAATAATTTTTTTATCCACTCCATAATAGACATTTAGGGATTATCTTTCTTAAAAATTTGAACCCTATGCTTGTCACTATCTGCTTCTATAGAAATTTCAAACTTTAATAGTTTCATTATTCTCTCATATACTATAACTTGTTGGGTCTTCTCAAACACATTGGATTCATCCTCTTAATTTGATTCCAAATCGATAGGTAATACAAGCACCTTTAATCATGTTCTTTTTCATTTTCTTTTACTCTTTCATTTTACCATCCTCTAGAACTCTCTTAAGACTATTGAGTGATTCTGCCACCTCATTATGAAGGAGAGGTAAAGCACCAACTAACATCATTTTTGAGATTAGAATGCCTTTCTTTTGCTTATTTTACCTTTTCTATTTCTTTCTTTTCTTTCTTCTTTTACTTTTTCTTAGAAAGTTCAAAATTTGAAGAAAACATTTTCTACTATTTAGGTAAATAATATGAAGAATCATTGTATATTCCTACTTTATGAATTTCAAATAGTTATAAATCAGCTTTAATGTAGTGCTCAACACTCTCACGAGAGTATTTGATACACTGATGAAGAGTGAAAACACCATACTATATTCATAGAGTATGGGTTTACCCAGTAGAGCATTTAAAGGGCTACTAAACCCAAAAATCACTTGCCCTTTTCTTTGAATCCACCTTTAAGTAGGCAAGAGTTGTAAGAGTCAACATTTTAACCAATGTACCTAGATCAACAAGGATTTGGGGCAACTTAAAGTTGTCCATATTTACAGAGATAAACAATAGGTGATTATGGTAAGTAATTCCTAACAACAAATCTTCATCTGAAAATGTTATTCCTAGAAATCTTTTGATGTATAAAGCTCAACTGTGTCAAGGCTAATTGAGCCATACTAATCTTTAGGTCAAGTAAAGCTTTGATTAAACCTCACTTATATCTTTGAAAAAAACCAGAGCATCATAAATACTTAAGCTTGTTGGTAGTTTTCTGAGATAAGCTAAAAAATTATAGTCTAAATTAGCTGCATTTGTTGCTTATACTGGCCGAGGTTGTGTTGAAGTTTAAGGATTATTTCTAACTTATTTTCCTTTTTTATAATAGAAGCTCATGGTGATAGGACTTTACTACTGTGAAGATTGACATGAACTACCTCTTTTGGAGGGGAAGCAATAGGATGATATACTTCCTTATTGTTGATTTAATTTGAGATTCATTTGGTAAACTATCTAAATAAGACATCTCTATTTTGATATTTATACGATCACTTTGAACATTGAGAACATAGGCATCATTATCAGAGATATATTGTATAAATTCTTTTAATTCATTTGTATTTTCAATATTTTTTCCTTCTTTACTATTTAATCTATTAGCTAAGAAAAGAGATGAGCATCTCATCACTTATAAGAATGGTTATAGTAAAACTCAGATTGATTATTTTCTTATAAGAAAAGTAGATCGTTTAGATTGCAAAGATTGTAAAGTTATTCCGAGTGAAAGTTTATGTACCCAACATCGCTTACTAGTTTTAGACTTTAAGATGAAAGGACAGAAAATAAAAAATAAAGTAAAGCGATTTTCTAGGATTAGATGGGGGCATTTAAAGAATAGTAATAAAAATATTTTTGAGAGTAAGATTTTAGATTCTAAGATTTTATTTGTGCATGAGGATGCTAATGTTATGTGGGAAAAAGTGGCTAGTGATATTAAAAATATTGCAAAAGATGTGTTGGGAGTATCAAAGGGAAAAACCCCTAATAGTAAAAATAGCTGGTGGTGGAATCCAATTGTGCAAGAAAAGATAAAAAATAAGAAGATTTGTTATAAAAATTTGTTTAGATGTAAAAATTCTGATAATTGGGAAAGATATAAAGAGGCATGTAAGGATTCTAAGAAAGCAATATGTGATGCAAAGATCTTAGCTTTTAATGATTTATATAATAGATTAGATACTAAGGAGGGAGAAAGATATATGTATAAGCTAGCCAAACAAAGAGATAGGAGTAGTAAGGATTTAATTCAAGTGAAGTGTATTAAGGATGGAGATCAAAAAGTACTTTTCTTAGAAGATGATATTCAAGAAAGGTGGATGAGATATTTTGATAAACTTTTTAATGAAGATTGTAGGAATACAATCGACTTTAGTGAACTTAGCATCCTAAACGAAAATAAAGATTTCGGTTTTTATCGGCGTATTAGTAAAACCGAAGTTAGAAAGGCTTTAAAGAAAATGAAGTGTGGAAAAGCTGTTGGACCTGATGATATCCCAATAGAGATGTGGAAATGCTTAGGAGATGAAGGAATTACTTGGCTAACTAAACCTTTTAATAATATTTTGAAGACTAAAAAGATGCCAGATGCGTGGAGAATGAGTGTATTGATTTCTATTTATATGAATAAAGGTGATGCACAAGATTGTGCGAATTATAGAGGAATTAAGTTAATGTGTCACTCTTTAAAACTATGGGAGCGAGTTATGGAGCGTAGGATGCGGCGTGATACTAATGTTTCTCAAAATCAATTTGGATTCATGCCTAGTAGGTCTACTATGGAAGCCATACATTTATTGAGAGGTTTGATGGAGAAATATAGGGAGAATAAGGAGGATCTACATATGATATTTATTGATTTAGAGAAAGCATATGATAAAGTTCTAAGAGAAGTGCTATGGAGAGTTCTTGAAAAGAAAGGAGTTAATAATGCTTATATTCAAATCATTAAAGATATGTATGAAGGAGCTACTACTTGTGTTCAAACACAAGGTGGTTTGACCAAGTATTTCCCTATTTCGGTTGGATTACATCAAGGATCAGCTTTAAGCCCATATCTTTTCGCGTTAGTCATGGATGTTCTCACTAGACATTTACAAGAGGATGTACCCTGGTGTATGCTTTTTTCTGATGATATTCTTCTTGTTGACAAGACTAAAGAGGGAGTTTAAGGTAAACAGTCTAAAGGTTTTCGCTTGAGTAGATCTAAAACTGAATATATGGAGTGTAATTTTAGCAGTAATAGACCTAGTGAGGGGATTGTGACTTTGGGCGATCGAGTCATTAATAAGAGTACATGTTTTAGATAACTTGGATCTATTGTTCAGAGTGATGGTGAAATAGATGGGGATGTTATCAGTAGAATTCAAGTTGGATGGTTAAAGTGGAGGAATGCATCGGGCTTGTTGTGTGATAGAAAAGTCCCCCTTAAACTTAAGGGAAAATTCTATAAGATGGTGGTGAGACCTGCAATGCTTTATGGTGCAGAATGTTGGCCATTAAAAGTGAAGCACAATACTAAGTTATGTGTTGCGGAGATGAGGATGCTAAGGTGGATGAGTGGATTTACTCTTAGAGACAGGATACGAAATGAGCATATACGTGAAAAGGTTGGAGTAGCTCCAGTGGAGGATAAGATTAGAGAGAGTCTCCTTAGATGGTTTGGTCACATAAAACGGTGGCCTTCCGATGACCCAGTTAGGAAAGTAGAGGTATTAGATTTGACTTATGTTAAGAAAGGTAGAGGTAGACCTAAAAAGACTTGGTTAGAAAATATTAGAAATGATCTTTCTCTATTAGATTTAAACGAGAATTTGACTTTGAACTTGACACAATGGAGAAAAAGGATTCATGTTGCCGACCCCACGTAGTGGGACAAAGGCTTGTTGTTGTTGTTGTTGTATTTAATCTATTAGCTAATTCATTTTTAGAAATATACAAGGTATACACAAAACACTTTTTCATTACTTTCGTATTCTTAGGAGGGGTAAACTAAAAGTCATACAGAGTAAGTGGCATAAGGGAATTGGATTCCCCATCCATGGAGATTACTATTTTATTTGATGCAATTTTTCTTTTACTTTCATTCTCTTCCTTCTTGAAGACTATGAAAGATTGATGACTCGCACTTCCTTTAACTATTTAGTCAGAGTTTTATTCTGAACTTCTTCAAGAGCTACCAAATTAACCTAGATGGGACTCTGTGTTATTGGGGATACTTGAGTATATGAATGATAAAATTTATTGAGAATTCTTTTAAGAGAATGGGATAATGCAATATCCCATTAGTCATTAATTTTTAAAGTAGCCGAAGGTGCCAAAGGCTCACCAATCACATATTTAGTATATCCATGGCTTGAATATGCTAAATATTCCTGAAGTTTCACAACTACCATAAAGTTTATATTGTTCTCAAGCAATTCCTTAATTATTATTCCATCTTCCAATTCATGATAGAGCATTGGATAACATGGGCAATAATTGAGTTGCCCCAATTTAGCCACTTTTTTGTGCCTTTTAGGGTAGCAAGTTTATGTTCTGACTTGTTTAAGAGATTTTCAAGATTCTTTTGATATCATCAATTTTAGACAAGTTTTATTTATGAGTGACATAAACTTCTTCCTATTCACTTTTGGAGTGAGATTAGATTCAGGTATGAACTGCTGATCTTTCTATGGTTTATCATATTACGGATATTGGGAAGTAATACTTCGATTCTCTAAATGAGCCTTTATTAACTATTTGCCTTTATCAATTATAAAAACTAACCCAAATTTTTTATCTAATACCTTATGTGGGTTTAATTTCTTTAGTTAAGTTGATGATTTATCTTTTAAGAATGTTAATTTAGAAGTTTCTTGTTAGAGATTAAAGGCTTTGCTTAGTAACTTCTAAAAAGTCTTAATAGTGAATCCTTTGAAGAAAAAAGCTAATTGACCATAAATATTTTTTAGAAGCATTTCTATAGTGTGTTTCTATTACAACTAAGGCTCACACATCATTCTAAGATTCCTCTAATGCAAGATATAATCAACTAAATTTTCACATGGTTTCTATTTCTCTATAACTAAATCCTTGATGGCGATGTGGTCTTTGATTCATCAAATCTTTTGATTAACAATTTTCTAATTCTATAAAGGTACAAACTGACCCATTGGGTAGTTCAACATACTAATCAAATGCAACACCAAATAACTACTTATAAGCTATTAGAATAGTAGCATAGCACTTCCCCCATCATTAAAATAATTGGATTTGAAATGTGCAAGAAGTTGCTATGGAAAAATTCAACACTCGCCACATGATTTGCTTTAAATATTTTTTTTGTGAAATCTACTTAGATTAACATTATATTATCATGGAATAAAGATTAATATTTCACTATAAATTTAAAAGAGAAACACAATTTAGTTTTATAATCAAGCAACCAAAGGAATTTTCAATTCATCTTGAAGGATAAATGAAACTTTCACTTATTATTTTGATCATGAATTTAAACCAATGTATTTATTTTCATAATCAAACAAAACATAAAGAATACTCAACTCTTCCCAAAAAATTAAAGAAATATTTACATATCATTTTAATTATAAAAATAAACCAATGTTTAAAGCTAAGTCTGAAAGACCAAGAAGGTTGTTAGACCTTAAGAAACTATCCCTAAGGCACACTAATTCGAAAGCAATACTTTTACTTTGATGCAGAAGCTAATTAATTTGTAAATAATTCTAAATATGGTGATTAAATTCTAATTATCACAATAAAATATTAATCTCATATTTTCACTAAGCTGTTATCACAAAAAATAAAATGCGAGAAAATAAAGTGCGTAAGTAAAAATTGGAACAAATACACCAGATTTATGGTGGTTCGGTCAAACCATGACCTACGTCTACTCCATGGAGTCCTCCTCTCTAGGTATTGCATTAAACTCTTTAGTGACTCTCCTTTAGCCCCCATAATTAGGTTGACAAGCCCTTATAAACTCTATTCCACCAACCTGGTGTGGCAGAGGATTGTACTCCTTTTTACCCTCCTTATGAGGCAGAGAACCTAGACTCCTTTTCACCCTTCTAGTGAGGTAGAGAACCTTGGCTCCTTTTCACCTTCCTGGTGTGGCAGAGAATCTTAACTTCTTTCACCCTCCTGGTGAGGCAGAGAACCTGAAATCACATTCAACTTCACCGTTGTGGTGGAGTATCCTGGTCTTTTGACACCAGAGAGGTCTTCTTCCCAAAGCTTCCCTCAAGACAAACCGTGACTCTTGGAGGAACTCAAGTGCAAGTTCACCAGAGCAACCATGTGAAAACCCCCTCTCACTCTCTCTAAAAGCCCCATAAGGATCCTCTCCTTCTCTTATTAAATCCACCCTTTCTCTTCCTAGCCCAAAGCCCTCTCTTCAAGCTTTCTCTAGAAGAAAACAACTTAATGAATGCTAAAAACATTCTTACAAAGTCATATAAGAAAGCTTAAATAGAGGGCTTCAAAAAACCCTAAAAATTTAATTCAACCATATCAGATCATACAATACGATCCCAGTATCATCCAGATGATATTTTGCCCGTTAGTGTTGTACAATCATCAGTACAAATGACCAATCTTACAGTACCATTAGTTCAACCAAAATGCAGTTTATCCAGGATGAATCATAGGATGACCAAATATCATCTCTGTTGATCATATAGTATGATCCAGTTCATATAGTATGATCAAAATATTAAATTAAGTAGAATTGATTAATTAATCATAGGATTAAATTAGGTAACATTTTAAACATCGTACTGTATGATTTGGTTCATACAGTATGAATAGAGAAAGATTTTAAATTTAAATTTTAGTCTAATTTAATGAATGGTATGGTTTCTAATTATAATTGATCATCTAGTATGACGTGGTGTTGATACTATATGATGAGTTATATTTCAAAGTTATTTTTCTAGATAAATAAAATATTTTAATTAATTTTTTGAAATAACTAATTATCTAGTTTGATATTAATTATATAATATAATGTATAGTAAAATTAAAATATTTTAAATTATTTTTGCTCTCTCTATGTGTGTGTGCATGGTCACCAGGCTAGCATAAACCTTACAGGACTTGACTCAAGAAATTAAAAATATATAAATGAAAATTACTTACTCTTTCACCATAACCTATTCTACCCAATCTTGAGTCCTGAATCTTTAAAGAATGATGCATCTTGTGCCTGAAATGTTAGTTAACACACAAAAAAATATAGTACAAATACTAGGAGAAGTAACGAGGTAATCAGTAATATTTGATATCATCAAAATCATAAACTCAGAAAACCACATTACAACAATCTCTCCTTTTCTGATGATGGAAAACCTTATTTAGTGAATTTATAAATTAATATTATTTTCTCCTAATCTCCCCCTCACTAAGAGAATTATATTAAAAAATGGGGTTATTTTTTTTAATATAAATATAGTTTTAAAAATGTTTTTAAACAAATAAAGTTTTAAAAACTAAATAACAAAAAAATAGCTGCTAACCACAAATACAACCGACCAAAATACATTCTCTCCCTTTGACATTATAAAAAAGAAGAGATAAAATTCAACACATAAGTTAAACTACATGTTAAAGAAAGTAACAACATATAAAAAGAAACTAAAAAATGAAATCATGCTTAAGACATAATAAAAATAAAAAATATAAAGTAGATAAACAAAAACACAAAACACAAACAAAACATACAAAAAAGCATCAAAATACTTATACCTGATTCGAATTACCAATCGAATCCTTAATTATTTAGCATAAGCTTGTTACCTTATCATCTTTCTCCTTTTCTTGATGAGTCAAAAGCTAAGTCTGCCTAGGCAATCTTTTGCTTCTTTTTATTTCTCATTATTACAATTAGCTTATCCTCACCCTATTTCTTTACCTGGTGTTTCTTAAGATTGGGGTATTCATTTTTAAAATGTCCAGGTTTCCGACACCCAAAATAAAAAATGTCAAAGGCAAGCTTATTATATTTGTCATTTTACCTTTGCTCCACTTTTGTTCACATTTGTGCTTGTGCTTTAGAAGACTTTTGAATTGGCTTGTTATTAACGCCATCTTTTTATTCTCATCATTTTATAAGCCATCCTTGTTTGTATCTTTTACTTTTAGCATTATAACTGAAAGTTCATTAGGGGTGTTAACCCTTATGAACTGGTCCCGAGGCTAACCAAGAGGGGAGGTGAATTGGATATTTAAAAAATTTCTTTAAATAAAAAGAAATATCCTTTTATATCTTACAATAAAAATAAATTAAATCAATAATAAAAAGATTAATCATAGATTTCACCCAAGCAGTTAATCATAGTAAAATAAAATGCAAAAAATAATCAGAAAGAACACACCAGATTTATAGTGGTTCAGTCCAACCTGACCTACGTCCACTCCCCCAAGGCACCCTCCGAGTATTGCACTAAACCTTTATTGACTCTCCTTTAGCCCCCACAGCTAGGCGAAAAGTCCCTTACAAAATCAATTCCACCTTCCCTGGTGCGACGGAGTAGCCGGGTCCTTTGACACCAAAGAGATCTTCTTCTTCCCAAAACATCCCTCGAGATAACCCTTGAATCTAATAGTACTTAGGTGTAAGCATGCCGGAGAAACCGTGTGAACCCCGTCACACTTCCTTGAAAATCCCCATACCAAGGCTCTTCTCCCTCTTAAACTCCACCCTTTCTCCCTTTTAAGCTCTCTCTTCAAGTTTTCTCCAGAAGAAATGAAGCCTCAATGGCTGCCAAAGGCACTTTCAAAGTATTTAACAAGCCTTAAATAAAGGGCTTTAAAAACCCTTCCAAAAAAATTCTGGTGGTAAAGATCATCTAGGATAATTGCAGGATCGTCCAGGATGATGTGCTCAAAAAGACGGCTTCAGAAAACCCTAAAAACTCAATTCTACCACCACAGATCATCCAGGATAATCACAGGATCATCCAAGATGATGTGCAAAATTTGACCTGATCGTCCAGGATGATCTCAGTATAGTCCAGGATGATCAGTATAAATTTTGAGCAAATCATCCAGTACGATATATAGATCATCCAGAATAATCAGAATATAAAATTATACATATTTAATTGAATAATCACAAGATTAATTTAGGCAAGATTTTCATAGATCATCCAGGATGATCAGAACATAATTTGAATCTTAAATTTGTGCCTAAATTATTATGGCAGCTAGGATTTTTAGATCATAATGGATCATCCAGGATTTTTAGATCATAATGGATCATCCAGGATGATTAGTTCAATGAACAGATCATCATGGATGATCTAAATTATCTAGTATAATTTGTTCAAAAGTTGAACTCCTAATTTTGACTAGATCTCACTCCCCCTGAGCGTGTGTGTACATGGTCACAAGCAAGCATACACCCTTACAGGACTTGACTCAAGAAATCAAAAAGTACATCAATAAAAATTATAAATATCATCACATCATAGCCTACTCTACCGATTCTTGAGCCTGGAATCTTTGTTGGACGGTGCATGATGTTCCTGAAATGTTAGTATACACACAAATAAATATATATTAAAAATACTAGGAGATGTGAGTCATAATATTTGTTGTCATTAAAATAAAAACTCGTGAGCCTGAGTCGCAATAATCTCCCCCTTTTTGATGATGGCAAAAATTATTGGTTGAATTTGCATATAAAAAGTATTTTCTCCTAATCTCCCTCTCACTAAGGAAAGACTTTTAAAAATAGGGAGAAAGATAATTTTCTTTTTTTTATTTTATTTTTAAAATAAAAAAACTACACAAATATAATATAAATAAGCTTCACAAATACAACAGTATAAATATAATATAAATAAACATCATAAATATAATAGTACATTCTCCCCCTTTTACATTATCAAATAGAAGAGGAGCAACAAAAAACAACACAAAAAATAGACTAAAAGAATGAAAATGGTCCCTGATCTAGTGAAAAGTTTTTTTGAAAAATTATTTTGAAATATCAAGAATTTTCTTGTAATGAGAAAGTTACGTCTTGATTTTATTCAAACGCTTAGTAAGGCATGTATTGACTACTCATAACCCAGAAAGTTTAGAAATTCAAAAATTATTAATCCAAGCTCAGGTTTAAAAAAGGCAAAAAAACTTTTTAAGCCAATATCTAAATCAATGAACAAATTAGATAGGAAATAAAAATCTTTTCAAAACTCCATTTATGATATATATCTAATAGAAGATTAATACAAATTAATGAATCAAAAATCATAATTTTCAAGCTCAAGTAACTAATTTATCAAAAAGATACGGGTTTTCTAAACTTTAGAGATTTACAAGAAGCGAAGCTAACTTTTTCTGGGCTCATTTTGTGCCTCTTTTATTTTGGCACTCTTTGCGCATCTTTTGATTTTTGATACGCTTTGTGTATCTTTTCAATTTGGTGACATTGCACATCTTGTCAGCTTTGGGCTCATTTCGTGCCTCTTTTGATTTTTATAATTTGCCTCATTTCTGAATCTTTAAAATCAGCAAACCCTATTCTTATGATAAAGACGAATAACCTGATTAAGATAATCTTTGAAGTAGGTTCACTAACTTGCAAAAGATCCCTATGAGATAGATAAAATGTAGGGAGATGAAAAAGGTTCAATTTTAAAAACCAATGTATAGTTTAAAATAGATTTTCAATCAAAAGTGAAATAGCCTTATAAAAAGAAATGAGGTGGAGAGATAAAATCATGAGTTTTCTTCCTTTGCTTGATTTTAGGGAAATCAACCACAACTTACATAGAATTTTTAGAGAAATAGTATGTAAATTTTCTATTTTTAGAAAATATGATTTTTGGAAAAAAATTTGATTTTCTAAAGTGTAAATGAAACAAAAGGTGATATGGTGTGCTGATTAGAGAAACTACACAAATAATAAAGAAACTAATTTAATAATTTTAAGAGAAAAAAAATAAGAAAAATAAAACATAAAAAATAACACCTAAAATAAACAAAAATACAACAAATAAAAAATAACAAAAAAAAGTTAAAACATAAATAGAAACACACAAGAAAAATATTAATTCACATCATCTCGCTCTGGTCTGATGATTTAGAAGCTTGGTATGCCCAGGAGTTTTTTTTGTTTTGCACTATTTGCCCTTATTACAATTTACTTAGCTTTACACTTTTCCTTTTTAGGAAGGGTTTTAAAGTTCGGGCACTGATTTTACGTATGTCCAGGTTTCCTACATCCAAAGAAAATAATGTTAGAAGAGAACATAACATTCTTACCATTTTTACCTTTGTTCCACTTTTGATGTTGATGCTTGTGCTTTAATAATCTTTTCAATTTGTTTGTTATTGATTCTAACTCCTTTCTTTCATCATCTTCTAAGTTTCTTTTTCCAGTGTCTTCAGTTTCAAGCACTATAGTTTCACCTACATCTAAAAGTCGTTGACTGAAACTTTGCTCGTAGGCAATGAGTGAGACGATCAGATTATCAATAGAATATTCATTTAAATTTTTAGATTCAAAAATTACGATGACCTTGGCATCAAATTTATCAAGTAAAGAACGTAAGATTTTATTGACTTTTTCAAAGTTTGAAAGTTATTTTCCTAATGCATGCAATGATGTCACAATTTGAGTAAATCTAGTATACATGTCCAATATCATCTCATAAGGTTTCATGCTAAATAACTCATAATCATGCATTAAAATGTTTAATCTAGATTATTTGATTTCATAAGTACCTTCATATGTAGTGCATAATTTATCCCAAATTTCCTTATTAGTAGTGCATACAGATACTAACATATAATCATCAGAATTCAAAGCATAGAAAAAATAATTCAAACATTTAGCATTCAATTAAGCAATAATTTATTCTATTCTACTCCATTTAGAAAAAGAAATATTAGTTTTAATTTCATCTATAACATGTAACGGTACAAAATAGCCAGTTTGAATCATATGCCACATTCGATAATCAATTGATTGCAAGAAAGTAGACATGCAAATTTTCTAAAAATCAAAAGTAATATTTTCAAGTAAAGGTGGTCGGGTGATTGAATATCCTTTTACAATATTACAATTTCCAAAATTAGCCATGGATCAAAATTCAAAAGTTTTCTAAAACATGATTTTATGAATCTAGCTCTGGTACCACTTGAAAGTTTGTTAGGGGTGTTAAGCCCTTATTGAATTTTTAAAAACTTCTTCAAAAAAAGAAATATCTTTTTATATCTTATAGCAGAAATAAATTAAATAAATAATAAAAAAATCAATCACAGATTTCACCCAAGCAGTTAGTCATAGTAAAATTTAATGAAGAAAATAATCAGAAAGAACACATGAAATTTATAGTGGTTCAATCCAACCTGACCTTGGTCCACTCCCTGAAGGCACCCTCCGAGTATTGCACTATACCTAAATTATCGTTGTAGTTAGGGTTTTGAGATCATAATGGATCATCTAGGATGATATAAATATCAGACGATTAGTTCAATGAACAGATCATCCTAGATGATCTAAATCACCTAGTATGATTTGTTTAAAATTTGAACTGCTGGTTTTGACTAGATCTCACTCCTCTTGAGTGTGTGTACATGGTCACAAGCAAGCATACTCCCTTAAAGGACTTGACTCAAGAAATTAAAAAGTACATTAATGAAATTTTCAAATATCATCACATCATAGCCTATTCTACCCATTCTTGAGCCTGGAATTTTTGTTGGACAGTGCATGTTGTTCTGAAATGTTAGTATATACACAAACAAATATACATTACAAATACTAGGAGATATGAGTCATAATGTTTTTATCATCAAAATAAAAACTCATTGACTGAGTCGCAATAATAACCCTTTATCTCCTGTATCCAAAAGTCTTTAACTCATACTTTACTTGTAGGCAATGAGTGAGCCGATAAGATTATCAATAAAATAAGCATTCAAGTCTTTTGATTCACATATAATAGTGACTTTGGCATCAAATTTATTAGGTAAACAACGTAGAATTTGTTGACCTTTTCAAAGTTTAAAAATTCTCTACCTAAAGCATGCAATGATGTCATAATTTGAGTAAACCTAGTATACATGTCTAAGGTAGTCTTATAAGGTTTCTTGTGAAAAAGTTTATAGTCATGCAATAATATGTTTAATCTAGATTGTTTGACTTCACTACTACCTTCATATATAATGCATAGTTTATCCCAAACTTCCTTATCAGTGATACAAGAAGAAATAATCAAATAATTTTCAAATGATAAGCACAGAAAAAATAATTCAAAGATTTATCATTCAATTGAGCATAAACTTTTTCTTCTATACTCTATTCAGTAAAAGGAATGTTTATTTTGAATCCATCGATGATATGTGATAGTGCAGAATAACTAGTTTGAATCATACACCACATTCTAAAATCAATAGATTGTAAAATTGTAGACAAGCGAATTTTCTAATAATTAAAAGGTATGTTTTCAAACAATGGTGGATGTGTTATTGAATAACCTTCTACAGTATTCCTATTTCCAAATTGTGCCATTAATCATTTTTCTTCAGGTTTTCTAAAACACTATTTTGAGTACCTCTTTGATACAACATGAAAGTTCAAGGAGGTTGTTAGACCTTAAGGAACTAACCCAAAGGCACACTATTTCAAAAGCAATACTTTCTCTTTGATGTGAAAGCTAATTAATTCATAAATAATTACAAAGTTGGTGATTATATTCTAATTATCATAACAAAATATTAATCTCAGATTTTAAACAAGCAGTTATAACCAAAAATAAAATGCAAGAAAATAAAATGTGAAAGTAAAATATCAGAAAAAACACACTAGATTTATAGTGGTTCAGTCAAACCATGACCTACGTCCACTCCCCAGAGTCCTCCTCTCAAGGTATTGCATTAAACTCTTTAGTGACTCTCCTTTAGCCCCCACAGCTAAGTGGAGAAGCCCTTACAAACTCTCACCAACCTGATGCGATAGAGGACTGCACTCCATTTCACCCTCGTAGTGCGGCAGAGAACCTGGACTCCTTTTCACCCTCCTGGTGAGGTAGAGAACCTTGACTCCTTTTCACCCTCCTTATGAGGCAAAGAACCTTGACTCATTTTTACCCTCCTTATGAGGTAGAGAACCTGGAATAACGTTCACCTTCCCTGGAGCGGTAGAGTAGCCGGGTTTTTTGATACCAAAGAGGTCTTCTCCCCAAAGCTTCCCTCAAGACAAACCTTAACTCTTGGATGAACTCAAGTGTAAGTTCACTAGAGCAACTGTGTGAAAATGCCCTCTCACACTTCATTGAAGCCCAAAAGGATCTTCTCTCTCTCTTATAAACTCCACCCTTTCTCTCCCTAGCCCAATGCTATCTCTTCAAGCTTTCTCCGAAAGTAAACAACTCAATGAATGCTCGGAAGACTCTTACAAAGTCTTATGAGAAAGATTGAATAAAGGGCTTCAAAAAATCCTAAAATTCAATTCAACTGTCAAAGATCATATAGTATAATCGCAAAATCGTCTAGTATGATGTACATAATTTATCCTGTTTGTACTTTACGATCACCAGTTAGTACAATACAAAAAATTCAAATTTTGCCTGTTAGTGTTGCATGATCATCAATACGAATGACTAATCGTACAACATGATTAGTTTAATCAATATGCAGTTCATCTTGGATGAATCATGGGACCACAAAATATCGTCTCTATGGATTGCACAGTATAATGAAGTTTGTATAGTATGATCAAAATATCAAATTAAGTAGATTTGATTGATTAATTATAGGATTAAATTAGGCTATATTTTAAACATCATACATTATAATTTGGTTTGTATAGTACGAATAGAGTAATATTTCAAATTCAAATTTTAGCCTAATTTAATGAATGGAGGGGTTTCTAATTATAACTGATAGTCAAGTATGATGTGGTGTTAGTACCGTATGATTACTTATATTTCAGAATTATTTTTCTAGAAAAATAAAATATTTTAATTAATTTTCTAAAATAACTTATTGTTGAATATGATATTGATTGTACAGTACAATGTACAAAAAAATTAAACTATTTAAAATTATTTTTTCTCTCCTTGTGTGTGTGGATGGTCATGAGGCTAACATACACCCTTACAGGACTTGACTCAAGAAATTAAAAATAAAGAAATAAAAATTGCAAACTCTTTCAGTATTACCTATTTTACCCAATCTTGAGCCCTGAATCTTCAAAGAACAACGCATGTTGTACTGAAAATGTTTGTCAACACAAACAAAAATATACTACAAATACTAGGAGAAATAAAGAAGCAATAAGTAATATTTGTTATCATCAAAATCATAAACTTGTAAGCCTGAGTTGCAAGAAAGTCTGCATCCATAGATTCTTCGTGTATCTCAAAAATGAACTATGGTAAGGTTAATTTTAATACTAGGTTCCAGGCTTCCTACAAGTGCATGCCCCTATTATTAATTATATCTCAAAAGAAAATATTCTTTATTAAAGTGAAGACTAAAATATTTGGATTTATATAGAATTAAAGAAAGGTTTGAGCTATTAAGATTTCAATATATAGGCTATAGATTATATTCCTTAATTTTAGATTTGCAATTTTGATTTATAATTCAAAATTTGGATTTTTGGAATGATATGATAGAAAGAATATGCAGAGACTGAAGAGTGTATATAATCTGGGCTTACACTTACATAGAGTGGGCTTCCAAGTAATAATCCTAAGCATAATTAATCTCCTTATAAATGCAGTTTTTAATAGCTCTATCTTGGGATTCAAGGATCATTTTTAGTGAGAGAAACTCCCATTTTCTAGTGAGAGAAACTCCCACTTTTTTAATTTTTTCAACCCGCGTTTTTGGCATATCTTCCATGTATGGTGGGAGATCCTTCGATGGCCACTTTCAGTTGGCAGACTTCTATAGTTGTGACTCCACATGGTTCTCATAATCTTGTTGGATCTAATGTTTCATCGCAAGCTAGCATTTAAGCAAATCTAAAGAAGATTTACAAAGAAGGCCTATTGGAGATTAGAGAACCCTTAGTTGGTCTTGTTAAGACTACATCTCTAGTGGTCGATAAAGGAAAATAACTTGATGATGGAATGTCCATGAAAATGCCTCGGCCCACTGGTAGTATCTCTATGTTGAATAGACCGAATGATTTTGAAGCATCTTCATCATTGGGTATGAAGTTTTTTGTTTACATATTTGATAATGCCATTGCTAAGGGAAATTCTTCTGGTGTAAAGGTTTTGGATGATCCATCAGTTGTTTTTGTTAATTCGCAAGAAGAAAATTATCTAGAAAATTCTTCACTATAAGTTCAGAATGAAGATGGTGGAGAAGATGGCAAAGCACTTGTTAATCCTTAGGCTAGACGTCCGAACATTAAAGTTAATTTTTTGAGAGATGGATCATTTCTATCAGAGGATGGGGTGGCTATCAAGTTGCACGAGACAAGTGTTAAAGCAAATTATGAAAAACTTTAGTTTTTTTGTAGTAGTGATGGTCTTTGGGAAGAATATTCTAGTCTAGGTGATTGCGGAGGAGTTATGTCGTTAATGGATTCAATTTGGAAATTCGACCTCACTATTCTTGGTTTAGGTTAGGTTTTGTGGCCTTTTTTTTTTTCTCCTGAAGCTATGGAGAATGTTTTATCAGGAGGTCTATGGTATGTGAATGGACCTATAGTTGATCTTGATAAGTGGACTCTAGAATCATCACCTACTTCTTTGAAGGGATTGGTATCTCCTATTTGGGTTAGGATGCCACATCTACCACTACAATGTTGGGATGAGATTAATGTATCTAGTATTGCTTCTTTAGTAGGGACACCACTTTTGATAGATGGTAATATGTTTCAAATGGGAAGAAGAGAGTATGCAAAGGTGTATGTGCGTGTTGCATTAGATAAACAACTTACTATGGGTGTTTGGGTGGAAGGGTTGGATGGTCGGTTCTTTCAAAAGTTGGAGTATGAGAAAATTTCCACATTTTGCTTTAAGTGTGGGAAGATTGGACATTTGATCAATGATTGTAGCCTAGAGAAATTTGCAAGTTTTCAGGAAGGCATGATTATGTTCGCTTTTGAAGGTATTATTGATGAGAAGTCTATGCCGATGGAAGTAGATAAAGGTTCTTCTTATGGTCCTTAGGTGCATGTTAACTATGGAAGAAGAAGAATTTTTCTACTAATCTCAGAGGTGATTAGAGGAAGGTTAATTCTATTAACATTGCTCCTATGTATTTCAAGAAAGTTTAGCAAAAAGACACGAGGGAGACTGGATTGGAAGTGAAGGATAAAGATCAGAGTTTGCATATGGTGCTATTGAAGTCAGTGCTATTTACCAGTGATTATTGAAGAAGAAGGATTAATTACTGAACAAGTAAAAGATGATGGTGATAAAGATCTGAAGATAGGTGATACAGCTCATGGGAATTCTAGTAATCAAGTGATGTAGACACTTAACCATGCTGTCAATGGTAAGGAATCTTTTTCTTTGAACTCAGCTATACCAACAGATATGAATTTATTCAAACTACTAGATTCATATGGTGATGATGAGAAGATGAAGGTTAAGGCTGATTTTGTTGATCCTAGTATAGATGTTAGAGAAGATGGCGAATTGGTTTAAGATGGGGAGGGAAATGCTGAATCAGCTGAAAGAATAGATGGGGTTTAATTCGAGAGTGGTTAAATTTAAACTCCAAAAAGCACTTAGATCACTTGGTAAAGTTAATTTTCTTTCTCGTAGTAGAAAAAGTGACTTGTTGAAAAAGGATAATAGTGCGAGTAATCCCACTTTTATTCTAAAATGACTTCCAAAGTTTTTTGGAACTGTAGGGGGGCTAGGAAAAGTAAAGCCTCTCGATATTTAATATAGATTGTAAAAGATTTTGATACTTTTCTGTGGGGTTGGTTGAAACAAAAATTTCTTCTATTGATAGGTTTGAGTTCAATAGATTTATTGGTGATAACAAGGATTTCTTCCTATTTCCTGTGGATAATTTATCTGGTGGTATCATGGTTTGCTGGAGGACGGATATCTCTTCCTTTTTAGTTATAGAATCATCTTCTCAAGTTGCTGTGGGTGAACTTAGTATTGTTAACAAAGGTCTGTGGTTGGTAGCCATGGTTTATGGTAGTAGGGATATTTATAAGAGGAGGAGTTTGTGGAGTAGCTTGGTGGTGCTTTCGGGTAGACAAATTCCTTTGGTTGTGGGAGGTGACTTCAATTGTTTTTTTGTCTCAAGATGATAGAAGAGGAGGGAAGAAGTTTGTCCTTTCTTATGGACCTCAAGAAATGAATTCATTTATGAGAAATTATGATTATCTTGAGGTGGGGATATTTGGTCCTAAATTCACTTGGTGTAACAATAAAAGTGGTGGAGCTCATATTTTGGAAAGGTTGGATCGGTGCATTCTCAATTCTGCTACATTAAAAGCTATCAAGTTGGCGGTTGTTAGACATACGACCAGAGAGGCTTCAGGACACTGTCCCATCCTACTTAACTTCTTTTATTCTTATTTTTGGTGGAGCAGAAGTATGAAGTTTGAAGATGTGTGGGCATCTTATCCGGCTTCTTCTAGAATTGTATTTCATTCTTGGAAGAAACTGTTTAGGGCGATGTTGTTGGTATTCTTAGTAGAAAGTTTAGAAGAACTTTGAAGGCTTTACTCTTTTGGAGCAGAGCTAAACACAAGAACCTTTATGATTTCAAGGATAATCTAAAAAGAGAAATTCTGGAACTACAAGAAGAGGAAGCTATTTGTGGAGGACTTTCAAACTAGAAGCTTTATTTGTTAAAATTCAAGGTAAAGGAGCTCAATTGTACCCTTGGTCAGCTTAGTACATGGTGTAAACAAAGGTCAAAAGTTTAATGAATGAAAGAAGGTGACTCTAATTCAAAGATTTTTCATTCTTATGCAATGACTAGGATAAATGGAAATTGGATCAGTCAAGTGAAAGATAGTAATGGCGCGTTGATTGAAGGCCAAAATTGTGTGGAAGAAAATTTTTTTGTATTCTTTAAAAATAAATGTAGGGAGCACATATGTGTTCTGAGTTGTTGGTCTTCACCTTTGACGGTGCTTGAAGATGGTGATAGAAAGTTTTTAGATAATGATTTCTCTAAAGATGAACTAGAGCACGTGATAAAATAGTTGGAGGCTCATAAGTCACTAGGTAAAGATAGGATTACTTACTATTTTATTAAATCTTATTGGTCTATTATTAAAGAAGATGTTTGGATGGCCATTAATTCTTTTTCACTTTTGGTAAATTATGTCCTGAGTGGAAGAAAACTATTGTGGTTTTGATTACAAAGGTGAAAAAACCTTTGACACCTTCTAATTATCATCCTATAAGCTTCTACATGTCTATTTATAAGATTGTGGCAAGAATATTATTAAATAGGATGAATTATTTTATCCCAAAAATCATTTCAGAAGATCAATATGCTTTTGTGAATGGAGGGTCTTTATTTAATAAATTTCAATATTCAAAAACAAAGGGGTTGATGGCAATCAAAATTGATAGGGAGCAAACTTATGATAGAATGGGATGGTCTAATCTTAAACAAGTGTTAGAATATTTTGGATTTCTAATGAAGTTTTCAAAGCTTATACTTGAGTGCATGGTGGATCCAAAATTCTTTATTATGGTCAACGAAAATAAATCTGATTGGATTGAGTAAAGAATTAGGTTTAGGTAAGGTTGTCCTTTATCCCTGTACATTTTCATAATGTGCTCACAATTGTTAACTGATGCTTTTTCTCAAAGAGGGAGGAATGTTTGTATTAAGGCGGCTCCAAATGCTCTTAAAATCTCTCATTTATTGTATGCTAATGATATTATCAATTTTCTTGAGGCCAATTTTAGGAGTATGAAGAAAGTGAACAACAATATGGGTGATTACTGTAGATGGACTAGACAGAAGATTAATATGATAAAATCTTCTATTCTTTTTGGGAAATACATTAAGAAAAGAAAGGTGAAGATTCTTTTAAAGTTGTTGGTGTTCAAGGTTGTAAGTGTGATGAATTATCTGGGTGTTAAAAATTGCTTTAAGAAGATTAGTCTCTTTAGATTTTCAAGATCTATTAGAAAAAGCTTCAAATTGATTGAATGTCGGGGGAAATAGGTTTATTTCTCTTGCTAAAAAGTTACTACTTATAAATTCATCTTTTCTTTCCCTTCCTATCTTTTTATCAACACATTCATTAGTTCCTATGGGGGTTTTGAATGACTTTGATAAGATGTGTAGGAATTTTTTATGGCATGAGAATGATGGTAGTAATCGACTTCATTATGTTGCATGGCATGTATTATGTAAGCCAAGGAGGAAAGGTGGTCATGGTTTGTAGTCAGTGCTGGGGAAAGTATGTCTTTTGAGGGATAAATTTATTTAGAACTTTATTTCAAAGGCTAACTCTCTTCTTAACATTGGTGTCTAAGTATGGTAGTGATATCTGGAATTCTGAAATTAAGAGATATTCTTCATCTACTTGGAAGATTATTTTGAATGGTGTAAAGTTTCTTCATCTAATTATTAGATGGAAGATTTCCACGGGTTCTGAAGTTAATACCACTAAAGATACATCGATCTTGGATTAGAGTATTAAAAAAGAGCCTACATATGTTTCGAATAAGAATGTAGACACTGAATAACTTGCGGGCTTCATTAGGGATGGGAATTGGAATTAGTCTTAGCTGAAGCAATTTTTTTGGACAGCATTTGGTTGAGCTAATTATGTTTGCCCCTATTTAGCCAGATTTAAAAAAAGATCATTTGGACCAGTTATTCAAGTGTTTGGGTAAATCCATTTCTGCTCTAGCATTGGAGAGATCATATGAAGACATTGGGGAGGAGAAGAATTGGAGCTGGGTTAGGAAACTGAAATTGAGGCATCATATTGAGCTATTTTGGTGGGATTTGAATATGAATGCTATCCCTCCAAATTATTTTCATAAGTACAAGAGCTTAACAGACTGTGATAGATGTCCAAGAGGTTGCGAAGCTACTGAAGATTCAGAACATGCTATGGTTAAATGTGTTAAGCTTTCTGAAGTGTTTATTTTTCTTAGCAAATGGGGTTTTTCTATTCTTGGCTTTTATTCTCTTGAAGACTATAATTACAACTTGCAACATCTTGTAAATTCTGAACCATTTACTAGTAATTTGTATTGTTCAGTTGTCTTTTTTGTTAGAAAAGTAGGAACAAGATATATCATTATGGATCAGATGATAGCTCCGCTTACATAGCAGCGAATTCTATTAGTTATGCTATTGCTTCTTTTCCATCTAATCAGATTTAGGAGAACTGGGATTCTAATCAATTGTGTCAGCTGTCTCGATCTTATTTGCATCCTCCTCCTCGCATATGGAACAACACTAATGTGGATAATTCATTGTTAAGTATAAACAAAGCTAGCATAGGTGGCATTATTCGTGACTGTAAAGGAAAGTTTTTGTATGCTTTTGGATTCAGTTGTGTTCATTTGGATTGTTTACAAGTGGAGCTTTTATCTGTTCTTGCTTTGAGGAATTTACTTAAAGAATGGATGTTTGATGCTAAAGGTATCATTATAGAAGGTGATAACTATAATGTTATTAAATTTTTTCAAAGTATGCTGAATAAGGACAAAGTCAAGGAGGAAATCTTAAATCCTAAGGATTTAGTTTTTCTTAGTGATTTTAAGAAAGTATTATTTGTTTTCTCAAATAGAGAATGTAATAAGTTAGCTGATTTTTGTGCTAACTTTGCTATTTTTTTAGATTTTTTTTGGATGATATTAGTTGTAATAATATTCCTTCATCCTTTATTTCTTTGTTAAAGGAGGAATGCGGGTGTAATTAGTTGTTTCTAATAAATAGCTTAACACATTTCTTCAAAAAAAATCTTAGGATTCAAGGAATTATAATTTAGAAAACATTAATCATGGGGCTTAGTAATATCTATATGATCATGCAATGAAAAGAAGTAAGAATAATAATATATAATAAAAGGCTTTTATTCATTTATAATTTCTTATAGTACACCCTAGGATATGCTAAAAAGTAATGGTAGCCAGGCTCCACGAACAAACAAGCTTGGATTTCTATTCTTATATAAATATAGAATTAAATATGACTTCTTATTTGGTCTTGAAATCTTCTAGCTTGTGAATCTTCTATAGAATATCAAAAGATAATGATCTTTAAAAAAAGCTGAATCATTTTCATTTGTCAACTTTGAAATATATATATATATATAATCTTCTTCTATTTTTTTATAACTCTTAACATTGTACAACTCAATCAAGCAATATAAGAATCTAAAGCATTTGCACTTGCCTTTACATTTAAAACAATCCCCTGGCTTTGAGAACTCAACCTTTCGGAATCATGTCCATAAATTTAAGAAAGCACTATATTGGCTTAAGCAAGCACCTAAGCATGATATGATTGGCTTGATAATTTGTAAGTAGAAATATCCTTTATAAAGGGAACCATAGACACCATACTATTTATTAAGAGAATTAAAGAAGATATAGTCATTATTTTAATATGTGGATGACATTCTTTTTGGATCCATAGATAATTATTTATGTAAAGAATTTTCTTCCGCAAAGAGCAGTGAATATGAAATGAGTATGATGGGTGAGTTCACATATTTCCTTGGTTTTACTGTTAAGCAATGAAAGGATGGAACCTTCTTAAGTCAAACTAAATATATAAAAGGTTTGATGAATTTTGATATGAAAAGTTACAAGAGTACAAATACATTGATGGGCTTGAGGACCTAATTAGATAAGGATCAAGATGATAAATTAGTTGATAAAAAAATAGAGGGATTATAGGTTCCTTACTTTACCTGATTGCTAATAGGCTTGATATTACATTTAGCATCCCTAAGGAATCACATATGATGATCATCAAAATAATCTAAGGTATTTGGTAGGTATTTGGAACTTAGGTATCTGGATATCCTCGAAACAGGTTAACCTTTGACTTAGTTGGATACTCAAATTTAGATTTTGCTAGATGTATAGAAGATAGGAAGAAAACCTTAGAAGTTACCACTTCATAAGAAAATCCTTAGTTTCCTATTCAAGTTGAAAGAAAAATTTTATAGATTATTCCACTAAAAGAGTTGAGTATATAGTTGCTGGATGTTGTATGCCCAAGTCCTTTTACTAAAGCAACAACTTAATTTTGGGTTGCTAGTAGAAACCATCTTCTTCATGTGAAATAACACGGCTGTGATTTACATCACTAAAAATCCTATGTTGAACTATACACATCAGCATAAGAGATGTTATTAGGGATCGCATGGCCAAGGGGGATGTAGGGATACAATATGTGGAAATGAAAAATCAGTCATTAAATATTTTTATAGAATAATTAAATTATAATAGATTTAGTGCACTTAGAACTATATTTGATGTTATTGATATAAGTGGATAATATATTAAGGTCATTGCATGCCATGATTATTGTTAGGCCTTTATGTTATTATTCAAGCTTATGTGTTTGTATTTTTGTCATTTTGTTGCATGTTTATATGTTTGTGTATTGTCTTATTATATTATATTTTTTAGTCTTTCTTGCATTTTACTTATATTTTTTAGTCCCTTTTTGCAACTATCAAAAGGGAGATTAGAGAGTCATGTTGATTGTATCATCTGTTTTTAGCTATTTTAGTTTTCATTTTAGTATTTGTGATGTTGCATTTTGTTTAAAAAAAAATGTGTGTTTTTTAAAAAATAAAAAAATGTGTGTTCTTAAAGTATGAAAAGGGGTAAACTAAAATCAATATCTAAATTGAAATTTCAAAATATTTCTCCAATTTTTAAAGAAGCTATTTACTGAGGGGGAGAACTAAGAAATTAATTGAATATTAACTTGCAAATTTAAAACTCCAACCAACAATATTTGCCACCTTAAGAAAATGAGAGATTATTAAAATCAAGGAGCCCAACTTAATATTTTAATTATTACAAAATTATTACTGTGATTTACTTATTTTTACTTTACATATATTACCTTTTTCTTTAGTGTGTTACTAACTATTTAAGGTACTACACGCACAATGTTTGATTAGAGAATCAAGACTCAAGTTAGTACAATATTAAGATCAAAGTCTATTTATAATAGATTCTATACATTTCTCTTTTCTTGAGTTATTTTATGTATTAGGTATATGTTGCTTGATAATTGAGCTTACACTCTAAAATTTTCTATTAGTAATACCATACAATCCTAATCAAACAATACACTACCAATTGTAATGTGTGATATATTAAAATGGAAATTAAATTAATTATTTAATTTGATCAAATTTATTAAATTGGGTTATAGCTAATCATATTGTACTTAAATCATATATGATAATCTCCTTTTTTGATAAAGCCCATTGCAGATCTATGTTACAAAAAATAAGCAAAATGGAAACTTAAAATTTAAATTTATATACAAAGGCTTTTGTAATATACAGACATTAATGAATATTATCTAATTTTTCCTTTAGTTTAAGGAGTAGAATTAAGATCAAATCTTAATTAATGATCATACATTATGATCCATATCGTAATGGATGATTAAATAGATAGCTCATTGGCTAAACTTTGGCTCATCCAAGATGATCTATGATTTTATATAACTAATCATATGATAAAATATTGTTTCATACAAGAAGATCTGTGAGGGGAATTGAACTAATCAGATAGTATGATCCAAGAATCGTACTGTATAATTGGTTTAAATAATTTGAAATTTAGGGTTTACTTTAAATAACATAGTCTATTTAAATCACATAAGACTTGAGGGTCTTGATGGGTCTAAATTTTCTTAGAGCTATATGATGCTTATGACTTTAGGATCTACATGCTCCTAAATAATACAAGTGCACTTATCGATCAGTAATAAAGCGAATGAGAGATTGTTGATCCTATAATAAAAATAGTATGCAACAATTGCCTCTAGTACTTTCTACTTAAGCTAGAAAGATTACCATGCATAATCAAATTAAGGGTGGATGCTATCGTTCTAATAAATTTATAAAATATTGAAGATAATAATAATTAAAGATATTCTTGGATAATGAGAGTGAATGAACCTATTTTTTCCTATACAGACATGGCTATAATAGCTTTGGATAAGAGCTTATGCATCATAGGATCTCTATCGAGGTTATAAGGGTATAAAGAAAGGTTTATGGCTTTTATGCAATGATATTATCTCCATAGAAACTAGAATCCTACTCATCATATATCTAAGTATTAAAGCAATCCATCTCAATTCCCTTAAATTATTTCGACATTCCTCCATTAAAATTATGTATCACACAAAGTTTTAACTTTTTACATGGCTATTGCATAAATTAAATGAAGCATAAGAGAAATTGAGAACAACCATTCACATTTACATACAAGAGTCTACATTAGCCTAAATTATTTACATTATTAGCTAAAAATGAGAAGTTTAGCTGCCCATAGAATTAAATTAGAGAAAATCACTTTTTAGTACTTGCTTAAGCAAAAAAAGTATAAATAAAAATGATGAAAATAATATCACCCAGATTGAGGAATCTGTATTAGATTATTTAGATGGACCATTCTCGGACTAAATCCCATCTCACACCTTTGCTCTCCACATAACCTTCCACTACTAAGTCTTATTTTGCTCACTAACTGATGACAATGACTCCACTTGGCTTATCTCACTATCCTCTAATCTCTCTCCTAGACACTTTAAACACACATTAAAAATACTATTTATATTTTTTTTTTACAAAAGTTGACTTTAGCATCACCTTGCTCGATAAACTGGTGATGTAGTGCTATAATATGAACTAACACCTTAATGATTCTTAATTAATTCTACTATGGTGTTGGACTAATTTGGTATGATGTTTGGCTGACTTGGCATGATGCTTAGCTGATTTAGCATGACTCTTCCTTTCTTAACTTCTCAGCTATGGTGTTGTAAAAGAATGGGTGCAATGGTGCTTGAGACATCTTTCGGTGCTACGCCTCTCTAGAGGTTGGCACTTTGATGAGGACTTCTCTATTAATGAAAGAGATCCAAGCCCTGTGGTGTTCTCTTATGACTTTGAGGTGCTATGTAGCACTATGATGTGAATATTTATACCACCTATGGCGGCTGGGTTAAGTGGAATTTTCCTAAGACCTTAGCAGTGTAATGTATGATTCTGACATCGGGTCGTTGAAGATGTTGCGGCGTTGTAGTGATTGCTCTTAACTTTATAAAATTTGATATTTTTTAAGACATTCTTGTATAAAATCAATTAAATATACATTTTTATAAGAATTTAATATAATAAAAAGAAAAATAAATTTCACTTAATAGGTCTTTGTTGTGTAGTCGTAGACATTTTTCTAAGGAGAAAGCCTTTTTCTAAGTGAAAGTTCGATAGGGATGTTAAGCCCTGTTGAACTAGTCCCGAGGCTAACCAAGAGGGGGGGTGAATTGGTTATTTAAAAATTCGAGAACAAACGTGAAAATCTTTTCTATGATATGTAGCGGAAATAAGTAAATACTCAAATAAAAAGATTAAATACAAATTTCACCCAAGCAGATAATCACAGAAAAATTAAAGTGCAGAAAGTAATCAGAAAGAACACACCAGATTTTTATAGTGGTTCGGTCAACTTGACCTACATCCTCTCCCCGGAGCCTCCCCTCCGAGTATTGCACTAAACCAAAGTGTCTCTCCTTTTGCTCCCACAGCAAGGCGGAGAAGCCTATACAAAAACTCCTTTTCACCGACATAGTGAGGCAGAGAACCTAACCTCCTTTTGCTTCCTCCTGAAGCAGGCAGAGAACCTCGGACTCCTTTCGCTTCCTTCTTAAGAAGGAAGAGAACCTGAACTCGTTTCGCTTCCTCCCTAAGAGGGCAGAGAACCTGGATCTTCTTGCCGACAATCCTCTCACAAAGAACACCAACACGATGAAAGATGACGAGTGGAGAAGATGACTCTGATCCTTGCTTGGAGCAACCTTCGTGAACACCTCATGAACTCCCGCTCACAAGATCCTCTCTCTCTCTCCCAAACTCTCTCTCTCTCTCTCTAGGGTTTCTCTGGAAAGGAAAGTGGCAAAAAATTTTCTTGTTCGAAGAAAAATTTCTTTTAAAGGAGGGATCTAAAATTGCCCTAAATCTCAACTTGTCGGCAAGAATCATCCAGGATGATCTAAATATCGTCCTGTATGATTAGTTCAAAATTAGCTGTTTCAGGTTGGACGATCTGGCTCTTCTGGACAATCAACAGAAAAAATTGTTCTGATCATCCCGTACGATCCTGCGATCGTCCGGGACGATTAGTGTAAATCCACGATTTTCATCTAGAAAACCGCTCTGGTCATCCAGAGAAACTTGTGCTGGATGACCGAAAAATGACTTGATCATCCAGGACGATACAGATATCATCTTGTAAAATTAGTTTAAATAGTGGCAAAATCATCCTAATGACCGCTCTGGATGTACAGCTGAAACACACTAGACGATCCTGATCGTCTCGGACGATCTTGCGATCGTCCCAGATGATATGATCATATCAATTAAATATTAATTGCTTTCCTTAATTACCAGACTAATTTAAGCATGATTGTACTGGATCATCCAGGATAATCATACCAAATATCTTAAAATAAAAACTTGTCTAACTTGATCTGGCGGTTGAGAGTTTCTAATTTGAGCATATCGTCCCATACGATGTAGGGATCGTCCAGGATGATCTGCTTAATCAGACACACTTAACTTGGTCGCCCTAATTAGGGTTTCTATTTTTACTTGATCGTCCAGGATGATGTGAATATCATCCAGAACGATCTGAAAAAAACTGAACAGAAACTCTAATTCACTCAAACTCTCCCCCTGAGTGTGTGTGTGCAAGGTTACTTAGCTAGGGGATCGGTTACATTATAATTGACTGAAGAAAAGGAAAATAATACATTTGGACACACTTGGACCAGATCTTGAGTTGGCTTGAGTTACTCTTGATCTTTTGTTCCTGAAATGGGTTAGCCAAGAAAAATACAATAGAAACTTGTTTGTTATCATCAAAATAAGATTTGCAACAATCTCCCCCTTTTTGATGATGGCAAACATATGTGCAGTAGTTTAAAAAATAAAAGAACTAGGAGATTGAAAAACAAAATTTTCCAAATTTTATTGAATAACCAGAATAGTACAGGAAACATAACTACACATGAAGTAACTGATACAAGACAAGAGCAAAAGCTACTACAACTGAAATCAAGAACAAAAAACTACTACAACTGACTCCCCCTTTTGACATCACAAAAAGGAGGAGGGCAAACAGAAAAATAAAAACAACAGTACAAATAGAAAAAGAAAACAAAACCAAAGTGAACAAAACGCAAAATGAGAACACAAAGACACAAAAAAAACAACGGTTTTTTTTTATCAATCTACTCCAGTAAATCAAAAGTTTTCCTTGATTTTAAATCCAAAAACCAATAAGATTACGATAAACAGCGTTTAAATCCAAAAAAGTTAGAAAATCGACTTTCATAACTCCCACCTCGGACACCTTATAGATTCAAATTTCCTTCAAAATAAAAATCCAATTCAGAAGAAAAGAAATTAGATTCGAAAAGAGATTCTTTCAAGCCTCGTTCCAGAAAAATATCTGATATAATAGTATTACAAAGTAATAAACCAGAAATCAGGATTTTCAAACACAAGCTTTTGAAAATATTAAGTGGCGCACAGATTTTTCTAAGCATTTAACGATCTGAAAGGGAAGAAAGCTTGGTTGAGCTCATTTTGTGCCTCTTTTTCAAATTGTTTGGCGCTTTGCGCATCTTTTGATTTTTGATACACTTTATGTATTTTTGAGTTTGGCGACATTTCGCATCTCTTTAGCTTTGGGCTCATTTTGTGCCTCTTTTTCAATTTATTTGGCGCACTGCGCATCTTTTGTAAGCTTTTTCCCTCTCAAAGTTGTTAAAGGACCTCAGCTGTAAAATTACCTTCCAGACATAGGAGATGCTCTCCACAATAAGGAAGAGTAATTCACAAAACAAAAACCATACGTCGTATGATAAGTGCAATCACTTGGTTTAGAAAACCATAATAATGACTCAAGACTTTGAAAATACTATTCATATGAGGTAGACTACTGTAGGAAGATAAAATAAATCTCTATTTCAAAAACTAATATTTTAATTTTGAAGAAGATTTTTATCCAAAAGAAATAATACACCATTTAAGGGAGTTAGAGGAAGCGAAACAATCATTAACTTTTCTTCCCTTTAACAGATCCAGTGGAATCAATCACTGCTTACAAGCTTCCAAATAAAACAAGGCAAAACTCTTAGTCAGAAATCCATTTTTTCAGCAGTAGTGAGCAGTGATCTAATTTTGAAAGGAATAAAATAGTAAATCAAAAAGAGTAGGAAAGCTCATCAAATTAAATACTCAGATCAAACTAATAAGACTAAAATGAAAATCAGCAGAAAAACAAAAAATTAACATAAACCAGATAATCAAACCAAGCAACTAACTAACAGAAACAGAATGAAAAATAGACACATCAGAAATTAGAATTCATCAGAATCAAGCATTTATATCAATCACACCTAATCTGGTCCTCAAAATGCTGAATGAGTCAAAGGCCAGTGGTTTAGTAAATATGTCAGCCAGCTGATTTTCAGTTGCTACATGATGTAGCTCAATGTCCCCTTTTGTAACATGATCCCTAATGAAGTGATGCCTTATATCAATGTATTTGGTTCTAGAATGTTGGATTGTATTCTTAGAAATTCATATGGCATTAGTATTATCACATAGAACAGACATTGTGCCTATAGGTAATCCTAAATCCAAGACTTGTTGCTTCAACCAAAGAACTTGGGCCACACAACTCCCTAAGGCAATGTACTCAGCTTCAGCAGTGGAAAGTGCAACTGAGTTCTATTTTCTATTGGACCAGGAGACTAAAGACTGTCCTATGAATTGACAAGTTCCAGAAGTGCTTTTTCTATCCACCATATACCCTACAAAATTAGAATCAGAATATCTAATAATCTCAAAAGAGGTGTTATGCCTAGGGTACCAGATTCCTAGGTTTGGGGTCCCTAAAAGATATCTAAGAATTCTCTTAACAACAGTCAGGTGGGACACTTTAGGATCAGCCTGAAACTTGGCACAAAGATAAACACTAAACATGATATCAGGTCGGCTAGCAGTCAGGTAAAGCAGTGATCCAATTATACCTCTATACTTCTTCTGATCAACAGATTTCCACTTGAATCCTTATCTAACTGAACAGAGGAGCTCATGGGAGTGTTGATTGGCTTGGCTTTGTCAATTTCATATTTCTTCAAAATGTCCTTAGTGTATTTAGATTGATTGAGAAAGGTTCCATCATCCAATTGCCTTATGCTAAACCCCAAAAAGTAGGACAATTCTCCCATCATACTCATCTCAAACTCCTTACTCATTGTTTTAGAAAACTCATCACATAAATATTTGTCAGAAGATCCAAAGATTATATCATCAACATAGATCTAGACAATGAGTAAATCATCCCCTATTCTCCTCAGAAAAAGGGTGGTGTCTACGCTCCCCTTAACAAACTCTCTTTCTAACAGAAATGTGCTAAACCTCTCATACCAAGCTCTGGGTTCCTGTATCAATCCAGATAAGGCCTTTTTTAATTTATAAACATGATTTGGATATTGAGAACTCTCAAAACTTGGGGGTTGTTCTACAAAAACATCCTCTTTTATTACCCCATTTAAAAAGGCACTCTTGACATCCATTTGAAACAGCTTAAATCCCTTATAACAGGCAAAGGCTAGTAGCACTCTAATGGCTTCCAATCTTGCTACAGGGGCAAAGGTTTCCTCAAAATCAATCCCTTCATTCTGATTATACCCCTTAGCAACCAATCTTGCCTTATTCCTAACTAGCACACCAGAATCATTCATCTTATTCTTAAAGACCCACTGGGTTCCCATAATACTTTGATTTCTAGGTCTTTCTACTAACTCCCAAACATCATTCCTTACAAATTGATTCAATTCTTCTTGCATAACTAAGATCCAAAACTCATTCGAAAGGGCTTGATTGATGTTGGTGGGTTCAGTCATTGAGATAAAGGCAGAGTGGTTTACTTCCTTCATAAGTCCATACTTAGTCCTAACACCTTCAGAAGGGTCTCCTAAGATCAGTTCTTTAGGATGACTCAAAGAATATCTCTGATCTCTAGGCAGTTTGGTTTGAGGTTCTACCCTTTCCTCCAGATTTGCATTTTTAACCCCTTGGATAATCTCCTCTACCTCTTCTTTTTCCTCAACTCTAGTCACCTTAGGATCAGATTCATCAAACACCACATGAGTTGTCTCTTCAACCACCAAGGTCCTCTTATTGAACACCGTAAAGGATTTCCCCACACTAGAATAGCCTAAGAACACTCCTTCATCAGATTTGGGGTCAAATTTTTCTAAGGATGATTTCCTGTTATTCAGAATGAAAACCTTACAGCCAAAGACATGGGAGGTGGGATAGGGTGGGATAGGTTTGGAGTTCTACCCTTAATGATCTCATAAGTTGTTTTGTTCAGATTTGATCTCATATTCACCCTATTCAGCACATAACAGGCAGTGTTCATCGCTTTAGCCCAAAAGTATTTTGGAAGTGAATACTCAGTAAGCATGGCTCTAGTGGCTTCCACTAGGGTCCTGTTCTTCCTTTACCCCATTCTGCTGAGGGGTCCTAGGAGCTAAAAAATTGTGACTAATCCCTTGCTCCACATAAAAACTTCCAAACTTCACATTCTCAAACTCTCCACCATGATCACTGTGATAGTCAGGATCTCACAACCTAACTTCCTCTGAATCCAAGTGGAGAAAGACTTAAACTCATCAAATGACTCAGATTTATGTGACAAGAATTTAATCCAAGTGAACCTCGAGTAGTCATCTACAATCACAATCCCATAGACTCTCCCCCCCTAAGCTGGCAGTGCTAATGGGTACAAAGAGATCCATGTGAAGGACTTCTAAAGGTCTAGAGGTGCTAATGTCCTTAACAGAGTGAAAGGAGGACTGGACTTGCTTCCCTAACCGACAGGTATCACACATGTGGTCCTTAGGGAACTTGAGCTTGGGCACACCTCTAACTAAGTCCTTTTAGGTGACTCTCCTAAGGGTTTTCATACTGGCATGACACAATCTCCTATGCCACAACCAAGACTCATTAGCAGCAGTTTTTAAGCAAATTGAATTTTTAGCTTTAATGCAACTTACATTCAGCTTGTAGACATTGTTGATCCTTTATCCCTGCAAAATAACTTTGTCATTTAAGCTTAAAATACAGTAAGTGGGCAGGAATTTGATGTTATATCCTTTGTCACAGAGTTGACTGATGCTCAACAAGTTGTGTTTCAGTCCATCTACAAGCAAAACATTGTCAATCATAAAACTCTTTGAATCACCAATTATACCTGAGCCTACCACCCTCCTGGTGGTGTTATCTCCAAGTGCAACCTTGCCTCCAACCCTGGCGTCCAGCGAAATGAACGGATTTGTATCTACAGTTATGTGTCTTGAACGTTCGCTGTCCAGGTACCACATGCTCTCACGAGGTCTTGTGTGAGAGCACACCTACAAAATCAACAAATGTCAGTTTTAGGAACCCAAACAGGTTTGGGTTCCTTCTTATGAAAAGAAGAATGCAATACATGTGTGCTGTACTATGAAACAGGCAATTTGGGCCTCCACACCCAATGTGTACTACGGTGAACAGTGTAGGTGTGGGAGATGTGTCCTAGCATGCCACATGAAAAATATCTAACACCAGGAAAAGGATTAACTAAACATCATGAGTGATAGTACCTCTTCCTAGATGTGTATGAATCATGCTTTGATGAATTTACAATAGATTTTTCAAAAGGTGGCGGTGCATAAAACTGTTCAAAAGTAGGTGGTTTTTTATTCTTCTCAAAGGCAGCAATTTTCACTCTTAAAAATTCATTTTCCTTATTAAGACTAGCAATTTTAAAAGTCCTTGCACTTTCATTACTTTCTAAGTTACATGCCATATCATTTAATTTCTTAAAAGCAGCTTCTAATTCAACATGCGATGTTTTTAATGCATCATGCTCAACAATTAAATTAGAATGCTTTTTATTCAGTTCAACAAATTCATCAAGTAAAGACATGTGATTGATGTCAAGTGTGGAGTGATCTTTAACTATCAAAACATGCTCTTTTTATAAATTCAAAAGTTCTAGTTTCAGGCTAGCATTAGTTTTCTTAAGGTTCCTATACGATGCATGAATTTGTTTAGATATTTCAAATAACTGATCATAAGTAAGCTCACATACCTCTTCCTGGTCAAACTGACCAGGATGATCATCAGCCATCAGACACAAATTTGTTTCCTCCTCTTCAGCTTCAGTCTCAGAAGAGTCAGATATAGAGTCTGCCCAGAACACATTTTGAATCTGCTTCTTGTCCTTCCAAAACTTGTGTTTCTCCTCACCCTTCTCCTTGATCGGGTTAGCTTTAAGTGTAGGACAATCAGCCTTAATGTGTCCAGGCTTCCTGAATTCAAAACAGACAGTGTTAGATGAACCTTTAAAATTCTTGGTGGACTTACACTTATTCCACTTCTGAAAGTTCTTGTGTTTCTTCCTTAAAAACCTTTTGAATTGCCTTGTGATCAAGGCAACATCATCACTATCAGACCCGAAAGAACTAGTATCACTCTCGTTGGCCTTCAGTGCCACTGTTTTCTCCTTCTTCTTCTCACCTGCATCAAGCTGTCTTTGGTTCACCCCTTGCTCATAAGCAATGACTGATCTAAGTAAGCTATCAATAGAGTAAGTATTTAAATCATTAGCCTCAATGATTACAGTTATCTTAGCATCATATGAAGAAGGCAAACATCTAAGAATTTTATTCACTCTATCATAGTCTGTAAGTTCTCTTCCTAAGGCATGCAAGGAAGTGATAATTTGAGTGAATCTCGTATAAATTACAGAAATGGTTTTACTAGGTTTCCGAAAAAGTTCGTAGTCATGAAGCAAAATGTTTAACCTAGACTATTTGAGTTCAGTTGTACCCTCGTAAGTAATGCACAATCTTTCCCAAATCTCTTTACCAATCGTACACATAGATACATGCATATAATCCTCAGATTTTAAAGCACAGAAAAAATAGTTCAAGCATTTGGCATTCAATTGTGCTAAATCACGATCATCAAAAGTCCAGTCAGTAAAGGGTAGTTCAGTTTTCACATTGTTAACTAATCTAAAAGGTGGTTCGTATCCATCCTTAACTAGCATCCACATGAGATAATCAATTGACTGAAGAAAAGTGGACATGCGAGTTTTCCAAAAATCAAAAGGAATATTATCAAATAATGGCAGTCATGTAATTGAATAACCTTTAGCAGTATTACGATTACTAAAGTTAGCCATTGATTAAATTCAAAAGTTTTTAAACTTAAATTTTTGAATCCCTCTGTGATACCACTTCAAAATTCGATAGGGATGTTAAGCCCTGATGAACTAGTCCCGAGGCTAACCAAGAGGGGGGGGGTGAATTGGTTATTTAAAAATTTGAGAATAATAGTGAAAATCGTTTCTATGATATGCAACGAATACAAGTAAATACTCAAATAAAAAGATTAAATAGAAATTTCACCCAAGCAGATAATCACAGAAAAACTAAAGTGCAGAAAGTAATCAGAAAGAACACACCATATTTTTATAGTGGTTTGGTCAACTTGACCTACGTCCACTCCCCACAGCCTCCCCTTTAGGTATTGCACTAAACCAAAGTGTCTCTCCTTTTGCTACCACAGTAAGGCGGAGAAGCATGTACAAAAACTCCTTTTCACCGACACGGTGAGGCAAAGAACCTAACCTCCTTTTGCTTCCTCCTGACGCTGGCAAAGAATCTCGGACTCCTTTCACTTCCTCCTGAAGTATGCAGAGAACCTGAATTCATTTCGCTTCCTCCTAAAGCAGGCAGAGAACCCGAATCTTCATGCCGATGATCCTCTCATAAAGAACACCAACATGACGAAAGATGATGAGTGGAGAAGACGACTCTGATCCTTGCTTGGAGCAACCTTGTGAACACCTCATGAACTCCCCCTCACAAGATCCTCTCTCTCTCCCAAACTCTCTCTCTCTAGGGTTTCTCTGAAAAGGAAAGTGGCAAAAGATTTTTCTTGTTCAAAGAAAAATTTCTTTTAAAGGAGGGCTCTAAAATTGCCCTAAATCTCAACTTGTTGGAAAGAATCATCCAGGATGATCTAAATATCGTCATGTATGATTAGTTCAAAATTAGCTATTTAAGGCTGGACGATCTGGCTCTTCTGGATGATTAGTAGAAAAAATTGTTCCGATCATCTCGTACGATCCTGCGAATGTCCGGGATGATTAGTGCAAATCCAGGATTTTAATCCAGAAGACCGCTCTGGTCATCCAGAGAAACTTGTGCTGGACAACCGAAAAATGACTTGACCGTCCCGGATGATACGGATATCGTCCTGTATGATTTGTTCAAATAGTGGCAAAATCATCCTGATGACCGCTCTGGACTTACAGCTGAAACACCCTAGACGATCCTGATCATCCCGGACGATCTTGCGGTCGTCCCAGATGATATGATCATATCAAATAAATATTAGTTACTTTCATTAATTACCAGACTAATTTAGGCATGATTGTACTGGATCATCCATGATGATACATGTAACGTCCAGGATGATCAAACCAAATATCTTAAAATAAAAACTTGCCTAACCTGATCTGGCAGCTGAGAGTTTCTAATTTGATCATATCATCTCGTACGATGTAGGGATCATCTAGGATGATCTGCTTAATCAAACACACTTAACTTGGTCGCCCTAATTATGGTTTCTGTTCTTACTTGATCGTCCAGGAAGATGTGAATATCGTCCAGGACGATCTGAACAAAAATTAAATAGAAACTCTAATTCACTCAAGCTCTCCCCCTGAGTGTGTGTGTGAAAGGATACTTACCTAGGGGACCAGTTATATTACAATTGACTGAAGAAAAGGAAAATAATACTTTTGGACACACTTGGACCCGATCTTGAGTTGGCTTGAGTTGCTCTTGATCTTTTGTTCCTGAAATGGGTTAGACAAGCAAAACACAATAGAAACATGTTTGTCATTATCAAAATCAGATTTGCAACATTAAGGAGAAAGCCTTAAATAATGGGAGGGAGTCTTCTTTCTTTTAAGATTGTGTGCAAACCACTTGGTAGAGAGACAAGGTGAGGTTGAGGGAGCGTTTTCCTCGAGAGTGTCTAGGGGTTTTGAGGGTTTCCCCATAGTGTGAGGAGAATAAGGAAGGAGCAACATCTTCATCATTCCCTAAGGCTAAAGGAGGAAGATTCTTTGGGTTTAGAAGAGTCCATAAAGGTCATTCTCCACTCAATAAGGAGGAAGCTCCACAGGCTGAGTGCTAAACTCACATGAGTTATTGCAATACCAATAGAGGAGGACCTTTGAGTAGCCGATATAGGTCAAATTCGATAGGACCACTAAAAAAATTTGAATTGTATTTTCTTTTATTTTCCTGCACTTAATTTTACTTTGGTTTTGATTATCTTTAAGAAAGTTATGGTTGATAAAATTTTTGCTGAGAGCTTACAAGTTAAGAATAAAATCATTTTCTAAAAGTTAAAATAAAAAAAAGATTTATTTTTTTAACTTTGAATTTTTTTCTTAAAGATTCAACACGTTCCTCTCATTTCAAGAAAATTTTTCAAAATACCTATTCACCCACCTCTTGGTGTTCCATATCACTTTCACTCTGAAGATGGTGGGGATTCTCTAGTTTAAATACACAGGATTGTTCAAAGTGATTTGGGAGAGGTGACGAAGTATCTGAAATAGTATTGTGAAAATATTGCATGTTTCTTCTATATGTTCTAATGTTGAAGAATTATGTTTTTTGAAGTGCCATTTTGTGTCTTAATGACTTAAGGATTTCACTATTATGTTGCAAATTCTTTTAGAAGCATTATAGAGAGGTAGTTAAGTTTAAATCATTTAAAATTGGATATTTCCTCACTTTGGAAGTGACATTGGAGTTGGTTTTAGTTTGGTTGTGGTCCAATATAATCTTATGTTGTATTTGTTCTACATTTATGTTCTGTGATTTATCAAATATTTACTTCTCAGTGTTTGTTCTTTTCTTTTCTATTCACGATATTTATGTGTAGTTGAGGTGATATATATATAATGTATTGACTTTGTTTTTATGTTTACCTTCCTTTACCATGGCCAATGTGCATGTTTTTTATGTTTGATTATGGTCAAAAGAGTTGGCCATGGATTGGGTTAGGTCTAGTGGAGCCGTAGGGCAAGTTTAAAACGTATGATCTAAGGCTAGGTCTAGGTCGAGTAGGTTAACTTAGGGATTTAATGTTTAAGTAGTTTGGGTATTCGAGGAATTTTTAAAACTTGGTAAACCTGGGATAAATTGGGTTGACTAAGGACAATCTTGAGTCAAATCAATCCTAATGAAGATCTTGTATTAGTTTGACCCATTCCAATGCCAATGGTCTTTGTTTAATTTAGGTTTGCATAAAGGTTAAAGGTGTAAAGGCATTTTGGTAATTTTAAGGTTTTTAGGTTCAATCTAGGGTTTTGACCTAGAACATGGGTTTAGGTTTAGATAATCACCCACTTATGGCCATTGAAGAGAGTTTGACAAGGTTTTGATATTTTCATGTGTGAGTCAATGATCACCTCCTTGGATTCTTATAGTATACTAAAACAAAATAACCTTTGCTCTAAAAATCTCTTAGATGGAAGAAAATATTGATCTCATCAAAAAATGAGGTCAAACTTCTCTTTCTAAAAATATCAAAACAATACATAAAAATATATTGAACCAAACTGCCCCAAAATAAACTAATGAATTTAGAAAACATAAGCAATAAAAACATATTGAACATTAGATGAGAACATTAATTTTGCTGATCATATTTTAGCCCACCCCAAGAAGAAGGGTTGCTTCATGAATAAATGGGAAATTTTTTTTTGTTAAACAAAATAATTAAATATTATAATCTTAGTTAACTTAATAATAACATAACTATAGTAATTGAAATTTTTTAAAGAAGAAAACTATAAGAAATTATTTGCTAGTAAATGTTATTAAAAAAGTTTTATTTATCCAATTTCCTTTGACAATAAAGTAATTTTTTGATGAATTTTAAAGGTTTTTGAGTTTAAGATCCAAAAATTAATTTTTAAGAACATCCAAACCTGTGATGGACCTAAGTAAAGTTAATCCATAAAGCATGTTTTTATCATTAGGTAGCCAAATGAATGTTAAGATGAAAGATGATAATTATTTCATCAAAGGTACTTGTCATGAAAAAGTATTTAAAATTCTATCTTTTTTTGTTTTGTAATTATAGGTTTAAATTAAGGTGTGCAATTCTAAAAGAACTACAAAAGCTTAATTTGATACGTGGTCTGGTGCAAAGTTGTCGATATATTCTTATAATGTATAATGGGATCATAAAAGCTAATCTAACATTACATTAATCATAGATATTTACGCTATTAAAACATATACTAACAAAAGAAGTAATACAAAAAACATCCATCTCACCAAAATATGAGAAATTGAGTGCTCCAACAGTCACTACGAGGATGTTTATTTCCTCTGGAGCCTTATATGATAGTACTAGTTTAATTTCTTCTTTGAAGGACCTCGAGATTTAGATCTTTGTTTGCACATAATGTGGCTTTTGACTACTAGAACACTGTCTTCAAAAGTGGGGAAGAGTTCAACTTTTTGTGCACCTTTACAATAGGCTTTGTAGTTTGGTTTTGAAGTACTGTGCTTTGGGAAAGAAGTTTTTATGATCAAATGAAAACACTTCAATTTCAAAGAATATGGATCTCTCCTTCATTTATCATCTTTGTGGTGGTGTTGAAACCTTCAAAAACTTCCTTTCACTAATCTCTAACACAAGAACTTCAACTCCTTCAATTATAGTAACAACCTCTTCCCCTATAAATTCTTATGCCATGGCTGTAGTAACTTAATGCATATTAAAGATAGTAGTTTCCATCATAATCGCTAATCTTGCTATTGCAATCTTTTCCAAAGTGAGGTGATTATTTTCCTCTCTATTACTCGTAGTAGCAATTGATGAAATCTTCTTTATAGTATCTTTCACATTTAAAGTGCTTTCCAATGTTCCAATCTATAATTTATTGAAGCTAATTAAAAAGGAGGAGCAATTAATCATGACAGTGAGGTAAGGTTACGAAATACAAAAGAAAGATGATGGCAAAAGCCATTTTGGATTTTAAAACCTTATCTAAATTAAATTTATATTATTTTGAAATGGGAAAATGGTGTTTTCCTAAAACTTATGCTATTCTATAGTTGATATCACCATTCAACATAGTTAACTTGCATCCTAAAAATTTAATAAAATCTTAGGATGTGACATAAGAAAGTTCTTGGGAGTACTCTAAAATCTCCTCCTTTGCCTAAAAAACTTTTGATCCTCTTTGTGATTCCTTCAACTAAATTACCATACAATTTCCCTCAGGAACACCTTAGATTACTTTAATAGATTGTCACATTGCGCTGCAATAGTCATTAATATTGTATAGAAGATGATAATTATAGATGTGAATCATTGACATCAGATTTTAATAAACTTTAATTACATCATCCAATTTATTATTACCTTCCAATAACTCTAAAGACTTTAGTGGAACCACCTTCAATCATCAGCAATACTATAACTTGGATGTGGTTGCAAAAATTATGAGAACTCACTTGGAACTCCAAGAAAAGCAATAGTTAATGGAGTTAAGGTTTATATAACATAGTATTTATAAAATAAAAATAGACATATTGGCTCTTAATTTACTTGCATACTAAAGAAAATAGTGTCGTCAGCATGACCAAAATTGCGCATGCTACTTCCAACATACTCCTTTATTTGGTAAAGCTTTTCCCATTTTTCCCCTATTCATTTGAAGCTTATTGTAGATCTAATCTTTGAATATATTATACTCTTTCCTATTCAATATTATAACTTTCCTCTTTTTTTTCTTCTTCATTGGATGAGCTTGATCAAAGTGTCCCTGTACCCCTCATACACTTAGAAAAGCGTTTTAGTAGACTCCATGGTGGATATACGTCAGATCATATAACTGGAACTTAAAAATGTAAAATAGGAATTCAAACAATCCAATTAATAATGGTAGCTATAAATTTCACATCCATCAGTCACAAGAATAGCCAATACGAGCTACTAACCTTCATAATTATTTATCTCTAACAAACCAAAATGATCCTCGCCGTAAAATGTTATATAAATCTGCTATATTTATTATAACTTAAACCATCTCTTTTATATACTAGACTACAACACTCAGTATAACTTGATCAAATGGAAAAAATTTAGATATTGCCTCTACTATTCTCCTCCTTCAAATCTTATTCTTCTTTATTTATTCTCATCTTCCATTATGGAACTTGAGATGTAATCTTAATAACCTGTACTTTCTTCTTCCTTCATCTAAATTTAAGATTTTCCATGGACCAATAATCATCAACCTCCAAGAGAAACATAAATAATGATCTCAATAGAAATGACACGAACATTAGTCCCTAAGTTCATATGATCTTACATTAAGAATATGATACACACTCAATTCACTAGTGATCATAGTTGATAGCTACAAAGGGTACCTTGATGGAAAAGTTGCTCAATTAATTTCCTACATCTCCACTAATGTAGGCTAATTATTTATTCTAGAAAAATGATCGATCAAAACTTATTAGGAGCTCTCTACTCCATTATATTAGCCACCATCCCGTAATATATCTTGAATCTAAACATGTGTGCAAAAATATAGATGAAGTTGGAGAATCAATAATAGCCACAAATAGTTCTTGTGTCATTTAACTAAAGCATGAGTTGAATCACATTTTTATGAGAAGTTAATCCATAACACAATATCTCGTTTAGGTCAAAATCTTTATTGATAACTTCATTGCTCTAGATCTCTTATACATAATGCGAACATCCTCTTTCACATTCCCAATGGGTTGTTATCCTCATATCAAGCTATCTGGATGACGTTCCACATTTGTTGCACGCCCTCCAAGCATAAAGCTTTATTGTCTACTCATCCCAATACCAACATAAGGTAGAATTTTGTCCTCCAATCCAATGTACTCGTGTTATTTAGCCTCTAAAAAAACACACTTCTTTGCGTACAACATCTCGGTTTATTTACTAAAATAGTTTTAATTCAACAAAAAAAGGACACCTTTAACCCTTTTGCAAGTTTATTAAGTTCAAATACAAACCATTAGAGTTAATACACTCTAATGTATATAGAGCTTTCTTGATCACTTTTATACTCAAATATAAATACTACACCATTACTGAAGAATTTCCACATTTTTGGTCATTATACAAATGCTTGAAGGATCTGATGTGATACAAAAATTCATTTACATTAAAAAAATGGTAAAAAAATAATTCAACCATCCCATCAAAATTTTTTTGATCTAATGGATGAGGGGAATAAATTATTCACTCTTTCTACTCAAAATCCCTAAACCCATTGTACATTACATTGCAATGGTTATGTAGGCATTTAAGAGAAAAATGGACTAATTGAACAAAACAATAGACATCTTACTTAGATTACTTGTACCTTTCAACATGTGGCTCATTTACAAATTAATCTCTAGGTAGATGATTTATTCAGAACTATCTATCTTATAAATCATCTGTCGCACCCTCCTCCTTAATTTATGAACTCCTTCAACAAAAACTTTTAACCTATTAATTAGGGAAAAATTTTATAACCCAAATTATATCTATTTTCATAAAAATGCCATTTGATTCTAATTTTTGTAAAGAAAATAAGCTTATGTTCTCTAATTGAAGTAGCATAACCATGCCACAGATAGAGCACCAAAGCACTACATTTATCTTAGCATTAGAGTGCTACGAATTTGATGCCATGATGGTAGAAGACTAAATTATAGTTGTGAGCTTAGCATCGATGTTCTACAAAGGAAGTACTATAGTGCAAGACTAAGAATTGTAGCACCAATTCGACACTGTGCTATAATAAAAGATAGTTGAACCTATGAACTGATGTGATGAATCGTGAACTGACGTGTTGATTCTGCCGTATTGTAGTGCTACCTACTTAGGGCTATAGTATCAGTTTATTTATTTGAGGAGACTAAAAATAAGAAGCTTATTTCTCATGTTAGGGTGATTGGTGGGTGGAGAGTGTGGTGTGTAAGGCTACTAGAGGGGGATGTCCATATTAGTCTAGTAAGAGCTTAGAGAGAGAATGAAGGAGTACAAGGAGTATAATTTAGTTATATATGATTTCCTAGTGATTTTTATCTTTATCCCTTTGACTTTTATTTTTTAGATTAAAATAAAGAATGTTTTATTTAGTTTAAATTCCATGTCCAGCAAAAAATGTTTCTTCGGGATTATGTTGCTTTAGAAATAATATTATGCCTTAGTTAGATTTATAATTAAATGAATTATTTAATATTATTTTCAAATCCTCCATTTTTAATTTAATTTATATATAGACCTTGATTGAACTTAAAATATAGTATAATTTATTGCCTTGACTATGTAAATGAATAATTAAGGGATTTATAATGTACCTTTGTCGTGCATAGATACATGGTTAGGATTATGGGATCTTAAGGAGATATTAGAGCTATAAATGAGAGAAATAATAGCTAACAGTCAAATAAAATCTATAAAGAAGTCGAGTTATTATGCTATGATTCACAAAAATATTTTGATAATCTACTATTGCAAAATTGATTTTTTAAATTTCATAGGTTTAGTGTATTTTTAAAATATTTATTTTTGCTTTATGTTATGAATATCTTATTTTCATAAAGATTCCTCAAAAATATATTATTTTATTTTAAGAAAAGTTTTTTAAAATACTAATTCACCTCCCCCTCTTATTGTACAATAGCACTTTCAAGATGTATAAGAGTGGGATTCTTGCTTTATTTGGTTTTAACACCTTGAGTAGATCCACATGGAACACTTTGGTAATATAAATAGCTTAGAGATGTATTTTATTTCTCGACCACCTTTATTTAATAATATTCTTTTTTATTTATGAAATATTTTAATGTCCATGTATCCACACTTATTGATTTTTGTATGTGGCATAGGATACAAATTGGTTGTTCTTTGCCTTTAGAAATATTAATGTTGTTAAGGTAGAAATTCCTTTTTTTTGAATGGGGTATAAGAGATCATGTGAAAGTTAGTGAGGGTTGTTTAACCCTAAAGAACTAGTCCTGAGGCTAACCAAGAGGGGGGTGAATTGGTAATTTTAAAAATTCTTTAACAAAATAAAAAATTAAAAACCTCTTGATGTTGAAGCAAATCAGTATTATATTAACAAGACTTTTAGTGATTTCAAAAACTAAAAAATTCATAGAAAAATGCAAAAATTAAATACAAAAAAAATAAGAAGAAAGAACACACTAGATTTATGGAGGTTTGATCAACTTGACATACGTCCACTCCCCATAAACCTCCTTTCCAGGTATTACACTAAAAGTATGGTCTCTCCATTTGCCCCATCAGCAATGTAGAGAAGCCCTTGCAAAATCTTTCCACCGACCCAATGAGGCAGAGTACCTTGAATCCTTTTACTCCATCCTGGAGTAGGCAGAGAACCTTAAAATCCTTTTACTCCCTCCTAGACTAGGTAGAGAATATGGAAATCCTTTTACTCCCTCCTAGAGTAGGCAAAGAACCTAGATCTGATCCTCATGAAAATCTTCCCAGAGCCACCAAGGAACCTGATAAGTAGCATGACAAAGATGGTGGAAACCATTCTTGGAGAAACCTTTGTGAATGCCTCATAACTCCCCCTCGCAAAGATTTCTCTCTCTCTCAAGCTCTCTCTCTTCCTTCTCTATATCTCTCTCAAGAAGACTAAACAATAAAATATAATGTCACAGATAATAAGAGAGCTTAAATAGAAGCCCTAATTTCAAATAACTGTCAAAGATCATCTAATACGATCGTAATATCGACTTGTATGATTTGAATAAAATAGCATATTTTTCCAGTACGAACTGCATTGTCCTGTATGATCAATTCAAGTATTTGTATATATCATCCCATACGATCTTTCGATCATCCAGGATGATTAATTCATGAGCATGTATTGATCATCCAGTATGATGACCGATGATTAAATATCATCGCATGCATCAAAAAGTTCATCCAGTATGAAGGATGGTTCTCATCCAGGATGATTAGTTGAAATATTATGGTCTTCATTGTGTACAATGGGTGACGATTAAATATCATCCCATGTAGGGATCTAATCGTACAATACAATCATCATCGATCATCCTATATGATGTGATTGATATATTTAACCATAATTAGACTGCTAATCATAGGATTAATTTAGGCATGATTGTCATAAGTCATCTAGTATGATATCGATCGTACTATATGATTTAAAATTTGTATACAAAAAAAATTACATAAATTATGATCGGTGGCTATTTTTCATATCTATAGCTGATTATCCTAGAGGATATGAATCATCTAGTACTATTAGTTAACTAATCTCACTTAATAGTGGGTGGCCTAATTAGGATTTTTTATATAACTGATCATCCAGTACAATATATATCATACAATACAATTAGTTAAAAAAATAGAAAATTTTTCTAGCTCACTAGCTCACCCCCTTGAGTGTGTGTGTGCAAGGTTATTTAGCTTAAGGTCCACCAGATGCATTTCTTGACCCAAGAAAGGTAAAATGTATATTAAAATTGAAATTACAGACAGACTCAATCCTAGCCTACCCGATCTTGAGCTAATTGGTGTTGAAAGTGAATCTTATGGACCTGAAAGGTTAGTGAGCAGGGCAAACAAAATAGATATGCAATGATAGCAGTAGCAAAGAACCAATAATATTTATTATCATCAAAATCACAATCCTTAGGCCCATATTTACAATAATTACTCCCTTTTTGATTATGGCAAACATTGTTGTTTAAAAAATTTCAAAGCCCTTAGTCATTCTCTAAAACTCCCTCTTAGAAGATGAAATATTAAAAGTAAGGTGAGTTAAAAAAATTATTTTTGTATATATATATATGTATTGTTATTATTATTATTATAATTATATTTTTTTCAAGAAGAGTGCAAGACATAAGTAAAGACAAAAACAAACAAGTATGCAGAAAACAAACTAATTTTACTAAAATATAAAAAGAAACCAACACCCTAAACAACACACTACTCCCCCTTTTGACATCACAAAAAGGAGGAGACAACAGAAAAGTAAGCGACATACAGAAAAGATTTTATAAGGTATAGAACTAAAACACAGCATAATTATAGGAACAAATAAAATAAATCACAATCAACAAAAAGCAAACTAGAAAAAGGAAGAGTCATGATCAGGTGGAGGAGGAGGTGGTGGTGGTTGTAAGAAACTGTGAATGGAAGCAAGCGGCTTCCTAAACTTTGTCATATCCTGGTCATATTGTTGCTGCTGCTAGGCTACGGAGGCATCAAAGCGAGCTACGTCTTGTTCTTACTCCTACTATTGCTAGGTTACATAAGAGTCAAATATCACCTCCCACTGGTCAAACCTCTAAACCAGTGCATCGTACTAAGTCTGTTGGTTTATCGATGCGAGTACTGGTATCGATGCTGGATCTTCCTCTTATTCTTCTAGCTCATGGTCACGATAGCAAGCTTGGCGATGAGTGGAACTTTGAAGAACATGGAAAGAGCTATTGGAATAGAAAATTAGAAAATGATCTGGTGGTGTAGGGTATTAAAAATTGTACTCGGATTCTAGGTTAAAGGTAATGATATATCCTTAAGCTAGATTATTCTGTCTCTTATGGTGGGGATCTCTAATGATAGTCATATTTTTAATATAGTGAATAAGAAGGTCAGAAACATTAAAATCAATTAGAGCCATGTTGTAGTAGGTTTCAAGAGAAAGAGCAGGAGTGATGTTTACATATCACCACCTTTAGGAATGATGGAGTTTCTAAGTATGTGCTGGATGTCGGGCATCCGGAACTAAGGTTTTGGCATGGGGTATATGATAGTTAACATTGGATTCCATAAGAATGGTATTTTCTTGTGTCCAGTTATAGTCAATACAAGAAGTGTCACGGTGAACATTCTCACCAGTTGTGGAATGGTGGAGGAGATTGTGAAAGTCTGATATGTGATTTCGATAGGCCATTAATTAACATAAGATTGGAGGCTAGTGCCCTCACTATTAATAAGAAGGCTGGCAAAATATTCAAAAAGGGGTTCTGAATTGTAGGGATAGGCAAATGTAAGGATGAAGCTAAGAGTGGTGTGGGGAAACAAATTGAGTACCTTAAAGGTCAAAACTTCATGGTTGATAATTTTGGAAGGTGTAATTCCAGCAGCTTTGAACCACTGATAAGCTTCCTCATTAGCAGCCTCAATAAAGCGAGGGTCAATATTTCATCAAGAGGAACTACCCACCAATGCCTGAGATCATTTACCCCCAGCCATTTTAAGAAGGAAAAGCTTAAAAGGAAAGTAGAAGATTTAGAGAATTGGATTGGTGTGAAGAGTTGACAGATTTTGGCCTGTTTAAATAGAATCAGCCATATCGTACTGGATAATCATGAGTTTATATAGGATGATATGGTGCATTCAATTTGGCCAGATGATTGGTCAAAAAATTTCATCTGATTGTCCAGTATGATCAGATATCGTATGAGATGATTAGACATAGGACGATCATCCCGAAGAGTCAGACTGTATGCTCGTTGACTAAGTGGATCATACAGGATAAACACGTGTATCATCCTGAATGATTTGTCTTAATGGATTTTCCTAACAACATTTGAATCCTCCAATGACTTCTATAATATATATCATACAGGATGAAGTGAAAATCTCTAGTATGATCACCAATAATTGATTCAGATCAACCGTTGGATGTACAGTGATCAAAGATTGGGACTTTTGTTCTGATTGTATAGGATGATGTGGATCATCCTGGGTGAAGTGAGTAAAACTTGAAAAATTTAGGAGATGAAATATGATGATCAGGAGGATTTTGACACAAAAATGGAAACATGAAAAGCATAAAGCAAAATAAGAATAAGCCAAAAATAGTCATAATCCAAAATCAAAAAAACTTTTTTTTTCAATCAATTAACTTTAGTAAATGATAAATTTATCTTAATATTATATTTAAAAACCCGTAAGAAATGAATTGATAATGCTGAAATCCAAAAAGGTTAAACATCAGTCTAGTTAATCCTAGCTCGGACTCCTTATAGGTCAAAATCCTTTTTAAACAAAAATCTAAATTAAAAAAGAAATTAGTTAGGAAAAGTAATCTTTTCAAACTTCGTTTCAGAAAAATATTTGATAGAAATATTATTGCGATGCAATGAATCAGAAATCATGATTTTTAAATTCAAGTGTAGGAGATATCAATATGCACATGAAGTCTTCCAAGAGTTTAAAGATTAGAAAGGAAGGGAAGCTCAATTTATTATGGGCTCATTTTATGCCTCTTTTTAGTTATTTGGCGCCCTTTCAGCATCTTTTTATTTTGACACACTTTGTGTATCCTGCAAATATTTAGCGGTCACTGTGCAAAAGAATTTCTAGTTTTGAGCACATTTTGTGCCTCTAGTCATTTTTGCAAGCTTGCCTTCTTTTAAAATCTCTAATGATTCTTAGTTATGAAATTATCTTCAAAATATGAAAAAAAGGTTTCCTTTCTAATATAAGGAAGAGTAAGCCACAAAATAGAATCCCTTCCATATGATACATGAAAATAACATGATTAAGAAAATTTGAAAGAGATTCATTGACTTGGAACATCTTTGATATGAGATAGATTACTGTAGGAAGGATAAATTAGATCTCTCTTTTCAATTCGAATTTTTAATTTGAAATAAATTTTGATTCAAAAAGAAAATACATCACTAAAGGAGTTAGAGGAAGAGGAACAATCATCAATATTTTTTCCTTTAACTGATTTTAGAGGAGTCAATCACTACTTACATGTTTTTAAATAAAAATAAGGAAAAAATGGTATTTGAAACAAAAACTCAAAAGTAGAAGTGAGCAGTTATCTGATTCTTTAAAACACTTAAAATAAAATAACATTAAATCAATAACATAAAGCAAAAACTCATAAGTAGAAGCAAACTTACACATAAAACAAAAATAAACAAACAAATAAATCAAAAATAAACAAAAATTAGGCTAATCAGAAATAAAAAGCATCAATTTCAAGTATGAATGTTTATTACACCTACTCTGGTTCTAAAGATGATGAAAGTTTCAAAGGCCAGTGGTTTTGTAAAGATATCAGCAAGTTGGATTTCAATGGCTACATGGTGTAGCTCTATGTCTCCTTTGGTGATATGGTCCCTAATAAAGTGGTGTCGTTTGTCAATTTGTTTGGTCCAGGAGTGTTTGATTGGATTCTTTGAAATGTAGATGGCACTAGTGTTATCACATAAGATTAAAATTGTACCTACAGGTAATCCTAAATCTAAAATTTATTGCTTTAACCAAAGGTCTTGGGCTACACAAGTTCTTAAGGCTATGTATTCAGCTTCAGTAGTGGACAGTGTAACTGAGTTCTACTTTCTACTAGACTAGGAGAATAAAGACTATCCTATAAATTGACATTTTTTAGAAGTGCTTTTTCTACCAACTCAACATCCTAAAAATTTGAATCAGAATATCCTATGATTTCAAAGGAGGTGCTACGTCGAGGATATTATATTCCTAAGTCTTGGGTTCCTAAGAGGTATCTAAGAATTCTCTTAACAACAATCAAGTGAGACTCTTTTGAAATAGCCTAAAATCTAGAATAGAGAAAAACAATAAATATAAGATCTGGTCTACTTGCTGTCAAATAAAGTAGTGATCCAATTAACCCTCTGTATTTCCTTTGATCAATAGATTTTTCATTTGAATCCTCATCTAACTAAACAGTGGAACTCATCGGAGTGTTTATTGGCTTGGCTTTATCCATTTTATATTTCTTAAGAATGTCCTTAATGTATTTTGATTGATTAAAGAAAGTTCCATTATCCTTTTACCTTATACTAAATATAAAAAAGTACGTCAGTTCTCCCATCATACTCATCTTAAACTCCTTACTCATTTTTTTTTGAAAACTCATCACAAAAAATGTTATCCAAAGATCCAAATAGATTATCATCAACATAAATTTAGACAATCAGTAGTTCTTCTCCTACCTTTTTTAGAAATAGGGTGTGTCTATACTCCCCTCGATAAAGGTTCTTTCTAGTAGGAATCTACTTAGCCTTTCATACCATGCCCTGGGTGCCTTTTTTAGTCCATATCATGACTTTATTTCAATTTGAATACATGATTAGAAAATTGTGAGTTTTCAAAGCCTAGTGGTTATTCAACATACATATCTTCTTTTATTACCCCATTCAGAAAGATACTCCTGACATCCATTTAGTATAGTTTGATCCCTTAAAACAAGCAAAGGCTAGTAGCACCCTAATGGCTTCTAATTTGAAAACCCATTTAGGTCTAAACACACGCTGGTCCTTAAATCTTTAAACAGGCTCCCAAAAATCATTCCTTACAATTGATTTAACTCTTCTTACATGACTATGATTTAGAATTCATGAAATAGGGCATGATTTATATTAGTGGTTTCAATCATTGAGATGAATGTAGAGTGGTTTACTTTTTTATAAGTCCATGCCTAGTTCTAACTCCTTCAGATGAGTCTCCTAAGATCAATTATCTAGCATAACTCAAAGAGTATTTCCATTCTCTAAGCTGTGTGTTTTTAGGTTCTACCATTTCCTTCAGATTTATAGATTCCACTCCTTGGGTGACTTCTACTACTTCTTCTTCCACCCTAAACCCTCTAGAATTACCAGATTCATCAAAAATAACATGAGTGGCCTCTTCTACTACCAGTGTCCTTTTATTAAATATTCTATAAAATTTTCTAATATTTGAGTAACTTAGGAACACTCCTTCATCAAATTTTGGGACAAACTTTTCTAGTTGATACTTCCCATTATTCAGAATAGACACTTTACATCTAAAGACTTGAAGGAGAGAGAGGTTGGGTGTCCTAACCTTAAGGATGTCATAGGGTATTTAATTCAGATTGGATCTAAGATTAACCCTACTCAAAATATTACAGGCAGTATTCACCGCTTTTACCCAAAATATTTAAGAAGTGAGTATATGTCTAACATGTTGTAGCGGCATCTACCAGGGCTTATTCTTCCTTTCATCTACCCCATTCTACTATGGGGTCCTAAGAGCTAAAAAATTATGATATATCACTTGCTCCTTATAGTAAGATTTAAAATTTTCATTCTCAAATTCTCCATCGTGGTCACTATGAATGGTTAAGATTTTACAACTTAATTTCCTCTGAATCCAAGTGGAAAAAGATATAAACTCATCAAATGATTCATTTTTATGAGATAGGAATCTAACCTAAGTAAACCATGAATAATCATCAATTATGACAAACCCATTGACTTTCTCTCCTAGGCTTGCAGTGCTGATAGGTCCAAAGAGATCCATCTGAATGGCTTCTAGGGTTTGCTAGTGGTAATATCCTTGATTGAAAGGAAGGAGGATTTGACTTATTTCCCTAACTAACAGGCATCACACAGGTAGTTCTTAGTGAACCCTTATTTGGTAATACCTCTCACTAATTCTTTTTGGGTGATTTTTTAAGGCTTTTCATGCTTGCACAACACAGTCTTCTATGTCATAACCAGGACTCATCAGCAATTATTTTTAAGTAAAGAGTAGTATTAAATTTAAAGCAATTAATATAAAGCATGTAGACATTATTCATTCTCCTTCTCTACAAAATATTTTATTATTAAAGCTTATTATGCAGCTGGTTGACAGAAATTTTATGCTGAAGCCTTTATGACAGAGCTGGCTGAAGCTGAGCAAATTGTGTTTCAAGCCATCTACAAGTAAAACATTATTAATATTGAATTTTTTTTAAATTTCTAATTATACTTGAACCCACCACTCTCCTGGTGGTGTTATCTCTAAATGTCACCTTGCCTCCTGCCCTCCAGCAAAATGAATTGATTTGTATCTCCTTTCATGTGCATTAAATATCTGCTATCCAGGTACCACATGCTCTTATGAGTCCTTTTGTGTGAGCACTCCTACAAAATAATCAGATGTTAGATTTGGGAACCCAAAGAAGTTTGGGATCCACCATATGGAATGTGGGATTAAATGCTTGTATGCTATGCTGTGAATTTTATAATTTTGGTATCCACCCAAAAGTTGTTCTGCGATCGATAGTGCAAGTATGGGAGATGTGTCCTAGCATGCCACAAGAGAAATATCTAACACCAGGAAAAGAGTTAACTAATCCATATTGGTGGTGGTGCCTCTTCCTAAGTTTGAATTTATCTGTAAGTGAAGGTGGTGTTTTATTTTCTTTGAAATTAGTTAACTTTTCTTGCAAAAATTTGTTTGCATTTTCAAGATTTGAATTATTAATTTTTAATGTATGCCCCTAGTGTCTAATTGAGATTCAAGAGTTTTTAATTCCTCAAATGCTTTTTCTAATTCAACATGTGATGATTTCAATGACTCATGTTCAGCAGTTAAATTAGAATGCTTTATGTTTAAAATATTAAATTCATCTAATAAAGCCATGTGATTGCTATGCAGAGTGGAGTGATCTTTCCTTAAGCATTCATTCTCTTTCTGTGGAATTAAAAAATAAGATTTGAGGCTTGCATGTAACATTTTAAGCTTCCTATATCAAGAATGATTTTCTTTCAAGAACTTCAAATAATTGTTCATAAGTAACCTCGCATACCTACTCTTGATTAGAATAATCAAGATGATCATCTACCCTTAAGCATAGGATGGTTACCTACTCTTCTGCTTTAGTTTCAGAAGAGTCTGATACTGAGTATGCCCAGAAAGCCTTTCAAGTCCTTGGCTTGCCCTTTTTGAATTGAGGATTTTCTTCACCCTTCTCCTTGCTTGGGTGAGCTTTAGGAGTTGGGAAATCAGATTTCAGGTGCCCTGGCTTCATACATTCAAAACATATAATGTTAGAACAAACTTTAGAATTTTTACCTGTCTTACCTTTGTTCCATTTCTATAGATGCTTTTGCTTATCTTTAGAAAGCTTTTAAACTACCTAGTAATCAAATCAATGTCAACATAATCTTGTCTAGAGGAGTCACTATCAAAATTAATTGCCTTTAAGGTTAAAGTTTTTTCTTTCTTCTTTTCACCTGCATCAAGCTGCCTTTGACACACTCCTTGCGCATAGGTAATTAATAACCCAAGTAAGTTATCAATGGAATAAACATTCATATCATTAGATTCAGAAATGGCAGTGATTTCTACATCATAAGAAGAAGGTAAACATTACAAAATCTTGTTAACTTTTTCATAATTAGGGAGCTCTCTTCCTAAGGCATAAAGGGAAGTAACAATCTGAGTAATCCTAGTATACATTTTAGAAATAAATTTACTAAGTTTCATGCAAAAAAGTTCATCATCATGAAGCAAAATTTTTAGCATAGATTGTTTCACTTCATCTATTCCTTCACAATTAATGCGGACTTTATCCCAAATCTCTTCACCAGTTGAATAAGTAGATACATGTATACAATCTTTAGATTGTAAAGCAAAGAAAAAATAATTTAAATATTTAGAATTCAATTGGGCTAAATCTCTATCTTCTATGCTCCATTCAGAAAAAGGAAGTTTAGTTTTAACACCATTTACTAATCTAAAAGGCATAGAATATCCTTCTTGAACTAATATCCACATGCGATAATCAATTAATTGTTAAAAGGTGGACATTCGAATTTTCCAAAAATCAAAAGGAATATTATCAAGTAAAGGTGGTCGTATGATTGAATATCCTTTTGTAGTATTTCGATTACCAAAATTAGCCATGGATCTTTTTTTAAAAGTTTTCCAAAACTTAATTTTTGAATCCCACTATGAAACCACTTAAAAGTTTGTGAGGGTTGTTAAACCAAAAAGAACTAGTCCCGAGGCTAACCAAGAGGAGGGTGAATTGGTAATTTTAAAAAACTAATTAAATTTTTTTTTATTACAATAGTAGATTTTCTTAAAATAATTTTTTAACCATAGAAAATGAAAAATGCAAAAAATGAAAATGCAGTAAAAGTAAAGAACAGAAGACACTAAATTTTTTAGTGGTTTAGTCCAATAAGAGCTACGTCTACTCCCTCGAGACTCCTTCTCCAGATATTACACTAAACAATAGTGACTCTACTTTTGCCCCCATAATAAGATGGAGAAGCCCTGAGATAACCTCTCTACCATAAACCCAATGCGACAGAGTATCGACATCCTTTCTCACCCTCTTTGTGACAGTAGAGTACCAATGTCCTTTCTCACCCTCCTATTAATGGCAGAGTACCAACATCCTTTCTCACCCACCAGGAGATAGAACAGTACTGACGTCTTTTCTCACCCTCCTGGTGACAGTAGAGTACCAACATCCTTTCTCACCCTCCTTGTGACGGTATAGTACCGACATCCCTTTTCACCCTCCTGGTGAAGGCAGAGAACCTTCATCATTTTTCACCTATCTAGTGAAGGAAAAGAACCTTCATCCTTCTTTACCCTCCTGGTGAAGGTAGAGAACCTTAACACAATGTTGAAAATCTTCCCTCAAGAGCCTCTAGAGGAGATGGGCTTATTGAAATCCTTAGGGACGATCACGCAAACATTGATAGCAACCACTTGAGCTTATTGGATGAATTCGATATTTTGAACAAAAAATATGAACTATTAAAATCATCACATAAGGAACTTGAAAATGATTGCAAAGTTTTTATGGAAGAAGATGAGCATAAAGAAATTGATTTGAGAATGGAAATTTCAATGTTGGAAAATAGAAACACATATCTAGAAACAAAAATGAAGGCTATTATGGAAAATAGACCAACACCCACACTTAAATAATTTTATGAGTATAATAAAAAGCATACAAGCTCAAAACCTAGGTAGAGACATTATAACTAATATAGATCAAAAATTCTTTTCTTGGAGTGAAATGTTTTTCATGTAGAATGTTAGGACACATATCACACACTTGCACAATTCATACTACAACACATCTAGTGCAGAGACCTAAGATGCATAACTTATAGCATATCAAGCATATATCTGGTTTATCATTGCCAAGAGATGAACCCAAATTTATTTGGGTTCCAAAGTCTAATATTTGATCATTTTATAGAAACACTCTCATACAAGATCTCATGAGAGTATTTGGTACCTGGATAGTGAATGTTCAAAGAATATGACTAGAGATGCAAATCAATTTATAAAGCTGGAAGCCAGAAATGGAGGCAGGGTAATACTTAGAGATAATACCATTAGGAGAGTGGTAGGTATATGTATGATTGGAAATTTTTATTGAGAATGTTTTATTGGATGCTTATACTTCTCTTCGGGATAATGATTAGGATGCCACAAAGTGGGTACTTAAACATAACTTCAAAAAAGTCAATAGGATGCCATAGGAGGACTTATACCTAAAGATGGGTTTAAGATTTAAAATTTAATGAAGAGAAGTTGCCGCTAGGGATGCTAATACTTCTCTTCAGGTTGAAGATTAGGGGGCCACCAAGTGGGTACTTATACCTTAGTTCAAGGATTACAATAGAATACCGTAAGAGGACTTATACGTAAAGATGGGTTTAAGATTTAAAATTTAATGAAGAGAAGATGGCGCTAGGAATGCTTATAATTCTCTTCAAGATGAAGATTAGGATGCCACCAAGTGGGAACTTATACAAAACTTTAAGGATGTTAATACGGTGTCATAGGAGGACTTATACTTAAATACGGATTACGATTTAAACTTTAATGAAGAAAAGATGCCGCTAGGGATGCTTATACTTCTCTTCGGGATGAAGAATAGGTTGCCATTAGTGGGTACTTATACCTAACTTCAAGGATGTCAATAGAATGATGTAGGCTAATTTATACCTAAAGATAGATTTATGATTTAAAATTTAATGAAGAGAAGATGTCGCTAGGAATGCTTATACTTCTCTTTGGGACGAATATTAGGATGCCACCAATAGGGTAATCACACCAAACTTCAAGGATGTCAATCTGATGCCGTAGGAGGACATATACCTAAAGACGAGTTTAAGATTTAAAATTTAATGAATAGAAGATGCCGCTAGAGATTCTTATACTTCTCTTCGGGAAGAAGATTTGGATGCCACAAAGTGGGTACTTACACCTAACTTCAAGGATGTCAATAGGATGCCCTAGGAGGACTTATACCTAAAGATGGATTTAAGATTTAAAATTTAATGAACAGAAGATACCGCTAGGAATGCTTATACTTTTCTTCGGTATTAATATTAGGATGCCACGAAGTGGATACTTACACCTAACTTCAAGGATGTCAATAGGATGGTATAGGAGGACTTATACCTAAAGATAGATTAAAGATTTAAAATTTAATAAAGAGAAGATGCCGCTAGGGATACTTATTCTTCTCTTTGGGATGAAGATTAGGATGCCACCAAGTGGGTAGTTTCATCTAACTTAAAAGATGTCAATAGGATGCCTTAGCAGGAATTATACCTAAAAATGGGTATAAGATTTAAAATTTAATTAAGTGAAGATGCAGCTAGGGATGCTTATACATCAATTTGGGATGAAGATTAGGGTGCCATTACGTGTTTACTTACACCTAACTTCAATAATCTCATTAGGATGCTGTAGGAGGACTTATATCTAAAGACGGGTTTAAGATTTAAAATTTAATGAAGAGAAGATGCCACTAGGGATGCGTATACTTCTCTTTGGGATGAAGATTAGGATGCCACCAAGTGGGTATATATACCAAACTTTCCAGGATGTCAATAGGGTGCCGTACAAGGACTTATACCTAAAGATGTATTTATGATTTAAAATTTAATGAAGAGAAGATGCTACTAGGGATACTTATACTTCTCTTCGGGATGAAGATTAGGATGCCATGAAGTGGGTACTTAATCCTTACTTCAAGGATTAAAATATGATGCCGTAGGAGGACTTATTTCTAAAGATAGGTTTAAGATTTAAAATTTAATGAAGGGAAGATGCCGTTAGGTATGCTTATACTTATCTTTGAGATGGTGATTAGGATGCCACCAAGTGGGTACTTACACCTAACTTTAAGGATGTCAATTGGATGCTGTAGGAGGACTTATACCTAAAGATGGGTTTAAGAATTAAAATTTAATGAATAGAAGATGCCACTAGGGATGCTTATACTTCTCTACGGGATGAAAATTATGATGACACCAAGTGGGTACTTACACCTAACTTCAAGGATGTCAATAGGATGCTATAGGAGAACTTATACCTAAAAATGGATTTAAGATTTAAAATTTAATGAGGAGAAGATGCTGCTAAGGATGCTTATACTTCTCTTCACGATGAAGATTAAGATGCCACCCAGTGGGTACTTACATCTAACTTCAAAGATGGCAATAGGATGCCATAGGAGGACTTATACCTAAAGACGGGTTTAGGATTTATAATTTAATGAAGAGAAGAAGCCGCTAGAGTTGCTTATACTTCACTTTGTGATGAATATTAAGATGCCATAAGTGGGTACTTATACCTAACTTTAAGGATGCCAATAGGAGGCCGTAGGCAGATTTATACATAAAGGTATATTTAAGATTTAAAATTTAATGAAGAGAAGAAAAAGCTAGGAATGCTTATAGTTCCCTTCGGGAGGAAGATTAGGATGCCACCAAGTTCATACTTACACCTAACTTCAAGGATGTCAAGCTAATGTCGTAGGAGGACTTATACCTAAAGATGGGTTTATGATTTAAAATTTAATGTAGAGAAGATGCTACTAGGAATGCTTATACTTCTCTTCACGACAAAGATTAGAATGCCACCAAGTGGGTACTTACACCTAACTTCAAGGATGTTAATAGGATGCCATAGGAGGAGTTATAGCTAAAGACCTATTTTAGATTTAAAATTTAATAAAGAGAACATATTGCTAGGGATGCTTATACTTCTCTTTAGGATGAAGACTAGGAAGCCTCCAAGTGGGTACTTACACCTAACTATAAGGATGTCAATCTGATGTCATACAAGGACCTATACCGAAAGACGAGTTTAAGATTTAAAATTTAATGAAGAGAAGATGCCGCTAGGGATGCTTATACATCTCTTCGGGAAGAAGATTAGGATGCCACCAAGTGGGTACTTACACCTAACTTCAAGGATGTCAATAGGATGCTATAGGAGGACATACACCAAAAGGTAGATTTAAGATTTAAAATTTAATAATGAGAAGATGCCACTTGGGATACTTATACCTCTCTTCGGGTGGAAGATTAGGTTGCCACCAAGTGGGTACTTATACCTAACTTCAAGGATGTCAATAGGGTGCCATTGGAGGACTATTCCTAAAGGCGAATTTAAGATTTAAAATTTAATGAGGAGGAGATGCCACTAGGGATTCTTATACTTCACTTCGAGATGATGATTAGGATGCCCCCAAGTGGGTACTAATACGTAACTTTATGGATGTCAATAGGATGTTGTAGGAGGACTTATACCTAAAGTCGGGTTTAAGATTTAAAATTTAATGAAGAGAAGATGCCACTAGGGATACTTATACTTCTATTCAGGATAAAGATTAGGATGCCACTAAGCGGGTACTTACACCTAACTTTAAGGATGTCAATAGGATACCGTAGGAGGACTTATATCGATAGATGAATTTAAGATTTGAAATTAAATGAAGAGAAAATGCTACTAGGGATGCTTATATATCTCCTTAGGATGAAGACTAGGATGCCTGCAAGTGAGTACTTGCACCGAACTTCAAGGATGTAAATCTGATGTCGTAGGAGGACTTATACCTAAAGATGGGTTTAAGATTTAAAATTTAATAAAGAGAAGATGCTGCTAGGGATGCTTATACTTTTCTTCGGGATAAAAATTAGGTTACCAGCAAGTGGGTACTTGCACTTAACTTTAAGGATGTCAATAGGATACCGTAGGAGGACTTATAACGAAAGGTGAATTTAAGATTTAAATTTTAATGAAGAGAAAATGCCGCTAAGGATGCTTATACATCTCCTTGGGATGAAGTCTAGGATGCCTCCAAGTGAGTACTTACACCGAACTTCAAGGATGTCAATCTGATGCCGTAGGAGGACTTATTCCTAAAGATGGGTTTAAGATTTAACATTTAATAAAGAGAAGATATCGCTAGGGATGCTTATACTTTTCTTTAGAATGAAGATTAGGTCACCACCAGTTGGGTACTTGCACCTAACTTTAAGGATGTCAATAGGATGCTGTAGAAGGAGTTATACCAATGGTTGGATTTAAGATTTAAAATTTAATGAAGTGAAGATGCCGCTAGGGAAGCTTATACTTCTCTTCGGGATGAAGATTAGGATGCCACCAGGTGGGTACTTACACCTAACTTCAAGTATACAAATACGATGTAGTAGGAAGACTTATAACTAAAGATGGGTTTAAGTTTTAAAATTTAATGAAGAGAAGATGCCGCTAGGGATGCTTATACTTCTCTTCGGGATGAAGATTAGGATTCCAGCAAGTGGGTACTCACATATAACATCAAGGATGTCAATAGGATGTTGTAGGAGCATGTATACCTAAAGAAGGATTTAAGATTTAAAATTTAATAAAGAGAAGATGCCACTAGGGACGCTTATACTTCTCTTTAGGATGAAGATTAGGATGCCACCAAGTGGATACTTACACCTAACTTCATGGATGTCAATAGGATGTCATAGGAGGGCTTATACCTAAAGACGGGATTAAGATTTAAAATTTAATGAAGAGAAGATGCCGCTAGGGATGCTTATACTTCTCTTCAGGATGAAGATTAGGATGCCACCAAGTGGGTACATACACCTAACTTCAAGGATGTCAATAGGATGCCGTAGGAGGACTTATACTTAAGGAAGGGATTAAGATTTAAAATTTAATGAAGTGAAAATGCCGCTAGGGATGCTTGTACTTCTCTTCCTGATGAAGATTAGGATGCCCTCCAAATGGGTACCTACACCTAACTTCAATGATAGAAATAGGATGCCGTAGGAGGACTTATAACTAAGGATGGATTTAGGATTTAAAATTTAATGATGACAAGATTCTGGTAGGGATTCTTATACTTCTCTTCAGGATGAAGATTAGGATGCCACTAAGTGGGTACATACACCTAACTTCAAGGATGTCAATAGGATGCCATAGGAGGACTTATACTTAAGGAAGGGATTAAGATTTAAAATTTAATGAAGAGAAAATGCCGCTAGGGATGCTTCTACTTCTCTTCCTGATGAAGATTAGGATGCCCTCCAAATGGGTGCCTACACCTAACTTCAATGATAGAAATAGGATGCCGTAGGACGACTTATAACTAAGGATGGATTTAGGATTTAAAATTTAATGATGACAAGATTCTGGTAGGGATTCTTATACTTCTCTTCGGGATGAAGATTAGGATGCCACCTAGTGGGTACTTACACCTAACTTTTTGAATGTCAATCTGATGTCGTTGAAGGACTTATACCTAAAGATGAGTTTAAGATTTAAAATTTAATGAAGAGAAGATGCTGATGGGGATGCTTATACATCTTTCGGGATGAAGATTAGGATGCCACCAAGTGGGTATTTACACCTAACTTCAAGGGTGTTAATACGATACCGTAGGAGGACGTATACCAAAAGGTAGATTTAAGATTTAAAATTTAATAAAGAGAAGATGCTACTAGGGATACTTATACTTCTCTTCGGGTGGATGATTAAGATGCCACCAAGTGGGTACTTATACCTAACTTCAAGGATGTCAATAGGGTGCCATTGGAGGACCTATACCTAAGATGGATTTAAGATTTAAAATTTAATGAAGAGGATATGCCGCTAGGGATGCTTATACTTCACTTCAGGATGATGATTAGGGTACCCCGAAGTGGGTACTAATACTTAACTTTAAGGATGTCAATAGGATGTGGTAGGAGGACTTATACCTAAAGACGGGTTGAAGATTTAAAATTTAATGAAGAGAAGATGCTGCAAGGGATGCTTGTACTTCTCTTCAGGATAAAGATTAGGATGCCACCAAGGGGGTACTTACACCTAACTTTAAGGATGTTAATAGGATACCGTGGGAAGACTTATAACGAAATATGAATTTAAGATTTAAAATTTAATGAAGAGAAGATGTCGCAAGGGATGCTTATACATCTCCTTAGGAAGAAGACTAGGATGCCTCCAAGTGAGTACTTACACGTAACTTTAAGGATGTCAATCTGATGCCGTAGGAGGAGTTATACCAAAAGATGGGATTAAGATTTAAAATTTAATGAAGAGAAGATGCCACTAGGTATGCTTATACTTTTCTTCGGGATGAAGTTTAGGATGCCACCAAGTCGGTACTTACACCTAACTTCAAGTATGTTAATAGGATGTCATAGTAAGACTTATACCTAAGGACGAATTTAAGATTTAAGATTTAAAATTTAATGAAGTGAAGATGCCGCTAGGGAAGCTTATGCTTCTCTTCGGGATGAAGACTATGATGCCACCAAGTGGGTACTTACACCTAACTTGAAGTATGCGAATAGAATTTAGTAGGAGGACTTATACCTAAAGATGGGTTTAAGATTTAAAATTTAATGAAGAGAATATTCCGCCAAGGATGTTTATACTTATCTTTGGGATGAAGATTAGGATTCAAGTAAGTAGTTACTTACATACAACTTCAAGGATGTCAATAGGATGATGTAGGGGACTTATACCTAAAGAAGGACTTAAGATTTAAAATTTAATAAAGAGAAGTTGCCGCTATGGATGCTTATACTTCTCTTCGGGATGAAGATTAGGATGCCACCAAGTGGATACTTACACCTAACTTCAAGGATGTCAATAGGATGTTGTAGGAGGGCTTATACCTAAAGACGGGTTTAAGATTTAAAATTTAGTGAAGAGATGATGCCGCTAGGGATCCTTATACTTCTCTTCAGGATGAAGATTAGGTTGCCACCAAATGGGTACTTACACCTAACTTCAAGGATGTCAATTGGATGCCGTAGGAGGACTTATACTTAAGGAAGGGTTTAAGATTTAAAATTTAATGATGAGAAAGTGCTGCTAGGGATGCTTATACTTCTGTTCCTGACGAAGATTACGATTCCACCAGCTGGGTACCTACACCTAACTTCAAGGATAACAGTAGGATACGGTTGGAGGACTTATAGCTAAGGATGGACTTAAGATTTAAAATTTAATGAAGAGAAGATTCTGGTAGTGATTCTTATACTTCTCTTCGGGATGAAGATTAAGATTCCACTAAGTGGATACTTACACCTAACTTCAAGGATGTCAATCTGAAGTTGTAGGAGGACTTATACCTAAAGATGGATTTTAGATTTAAAATTTAATGAAGGGATGATGCCACTATGAATTCTTATACTTCTCTTAAGGATAAAGATTAGGATGACACCAAGTGGGTTCTTTCACCTAACTTCAAGGATATTAATAAGATGTCGTTAGAGGACTTATACCTAATGACAGGTTTAAGATTTAAAATTTAATGAAGGGAAGATGTCACCAGGGATGCTTATTCTTCTCTTCGTGATGAAGATTAGGAAGCCACTAAGTGGGTACTTATACCAAACTTTAAGGATGTTAATAAGGTGCCATAGCAGGACCTATACCTAAACACAAATTTAAGATTTAAAATTTAATGAAGTGAATATGCCACTAGGGATGCTTATACTTCTCTTCGGGATGAAGATTAGGATGCCATGAAGTGGGTACTTAATCCTTACTTCAAGGATTAAAATATGATGCCGTAGGAGGACTTATTTCTAAAGATAGGTTTAAGATTTAAAATTTAATGAAGGGAAGATGCCGTTAGGTATGCTTATACTTATCTTTGAGATGGTGATTAGGATGCCACCAAGTGGGTACTTACACCTAACTTTAAGGATGTCAATTGGATGCTGTAGGAGGACTTATACCTAAAGATGGGTTTAAGAATTAAAATTTAATGAATAGAAGATGCCACTAGGGATGCTTATACTTCTCTTCGGGATGAAAATTATGATGACACCAAGTGGGTACTTACACCTAACTTCAAGGATGTCAATAGGATGCTATAGGAGAACTTATACCTAAAAATGGATTTAAGATTTAAAATTTAATGAGGAGAAGATGCTGCTAAGGATGCTTATACTTCTTTTCACGATGAAGATTAAGATGCCACCCAGTGGGTACTTACATCTAACTTCAAAGATGGCAATAGGATGCCATAGGAGGACTTATACCTAAAGACGGGTTTAGGATTTATAATTTAATGAAGAGAAGAAGCCGCTAGAGTTGCTTATACTTCACTTTGTGATGAATATTAAGATGCCATAAGTGGGTACTTATACCTAACTTTAAGGATGCCAATAGGAGGCCGTAGGCAGATTTATACATAAAGGTAGATTTAAGATTTAAAATTTAATGAAGAGAAGAAAAAGCTAGGAATGCTTATAGTTCCCTTCGGGAGGAAGATTAGGATGCCACCAAGTTCATACTTACACCTAACTTCAAGGATGTCAAGCTAATGTCGTAGGAGGACTTATACCTAAAGATGGGTTTATGATTTAAAATTTAATGTAGAGAAGATGCTACTAGGAATGCTTATACTTCTCTTCACGACAAAGATTAGAATGCCACCAAGTGGGTACTTACACCTAACTTCAAGGATGTTAATAGGATTCCATAGGAGGAGTTATAGCTAAAGACCTATTTTAGATTTAAAATTTAATAAAGAGAAGATATTGCTAGGGATGCTTATACTTCTCTTTAGGATGAAGACTAGGATGCCTCCAAGTGGGTACTTACACCTAACTATAAGGATGTCAATCTGATGTCATACAAGGACCTATACCTAAAGAAGAGTTTAAGATTTAAAATTTAATGAAGAGAAGATGCCGCTAGGGATGCTTATACATCTCTTCGGGAAGAAGATTAGGATGCCACCAAGTGGGTACTTACACCTAACTTCAAGGATGTCAATAGGATGCTGTAGGAGGACATACACCAAAAGGTAGATTTAAGATTTAAAATTTAATAATGAGAAGATGCCACTTGGGATACTTATACCTCTCTTCGGGTGGAAGATTAGGTTGCCACCAAGTGGGTACTTATACCTAACTTCAAGGATGTCAATAGGGTGCCATTGGAGGACTATTCCTAAAGGCGAATTTAAGATTTAAAATTTAATGAGGAGGAGATGCCACTAGGGATGCTTATACTTCACTTCGAGATGATGATTAGGATGCCCCCAAGTGGTACTAATATGTAACTTTATGGATGTCAATAGGATGTTGTAGGAGGACTTATACCTAAAGTCGGGTTTAAGATTTAAAATTTAATGAAGAGAAGATGCCACTAGGGATACTTATACTTCTATTCAGGATAAAGATTAGGATGCCACTAAGCGGGTACTTACACCTAACTTTAAGGATGTCATAGGATACCGTAGGAGGACTTATATCGATAGATGAATTTAAGATTTGAAATTTAATGAAGAGAAAATGCTACTAGGGATGCTTATACATATCCTTAGGATGAAGACTAGGATGCCTGCAAGTGAGTACTTGCACCGAACTTCAAGGATGTAAATCTGATGTCATAGGAGGACTTATACCTAAAGATGGGTTTAAGATTTAAATTTAATAAAGAGAAGATGCTGCTAGGGATGCTTATACTTTTCTTCGGGATGAAATTAGGTTACCAGCAAGTGGGTACTTGCACTTAACTTTAAGGATGTCAATAGGATACCGTAGGAGGACTTATAACGAAAGGTGAATTTAAGATTTAAATTTTAATGAAGAGAAAATGCCGCTAAGGATGCTTATACATCTCCTTGGGATGAAGTCTAGGATGCCTCCAAGTGAGTACTTACACCAAACTTCAAGGATGTCAATCTGATGCCGTAGGAGGGACTTATTCCATAAGATGGGTTTAAGATTTAACATTTAATAAAGAGAAGATATCGCTAGGGATGCTTATACTTTTCTTTAGGATGAAGATTAGGTCACACCAGTTGGGTACTTGCCACCTAAACTTTAAGGATGTCAATAGGATGCTGTAGAAGGAGTTATACCAATGGTTGGATTTAGATTTAAAATTTAATGAAGTGAAGATGCCGCTAGG